>SNQJ01S0244644.1:0-13247 GCA_010110895.2 Picea sitchensis
TTACATATTTTTTTATTATTTAAATAAATACATTTATTATTATTTTTTTCAATTATTATAAAATTAAAATAAATTTTATTTCATTATTATTTATTATTTCAAATAACTTTTTTATTAATATTTTATTTAAGATTATTCATATAATATAATATACTTGGGTAATTTTTATTTCTTCTAATCTCACCTATAAAAGTCTATCTCAAAGTGCTACAATAAGTTAGTTACTGGTATCTATTTTTACCATTTTATTTATTCTTTATTTCATTCATTCTTTTGATAATGCATAATGAATATTATAAAAAAAATAATATTTTTAATTAAAAGATTGTTGTGTATCATGAGTAAAAAGGTAAAAATCTACCAAAAATATAATATGTTTTTTTTAATCATAATTGGGAAAATTTTATATTAAAAAAAAGTTGCTTCTAAGTTCTAAAAAGATCACATCAATAATCCCTTTTAAAAAGTCTAACTTTCTATTAGCCAATAGTTATAGTCATGTAAAAAATAACAACTTCCAATATATCTTAGTGATGTAGATTCTACAGTAAAGGTTTAGATATCTAACTATAAAAAACATACAATTTTTTAACAAAAGGCATGTGTGTTGGTTGCTTCATCATGTACTATCTTGGTTGGTGGATTGTTTCTTCTTCCCTAAGAATTCCACATTTTAAATTGATTAATTGCACATAGTTAAATATTTCAGAAAGTTCTCCTTTTGACATATTAATGAGCATGTTGTGTAGCATGTTACATTCAACTTGCAACACATAAACTTGGTGCTTCAATTGATCTAAGGTGCTCATGATTGTAGTAATTTGAGAAGTTACCTATTGATCTTGCTCTTGAATTTGTCTTGGAGAAATTATAATTGATTTTTTATTGCTTTGGATAGCCTCTTCATGGCCTCTTAGCACATGCCAAATCTCTTGTAGCTCCCTATAATCCATATGTACTGTGAGATAGTGCAAGAACAAATGCAGTTTAAAATTTCCAAATCTACTTGCATAATCTAACCCTTGAATTTCTATTGTTATTATTGGAGCCCAATATTAAAGATGACTAAGCCCTTAGCAGCCCATGAAAAAGTCACACAGAGGAACAATTGGTTGGTTGAATAGAGGAAACTCCAAAGATCCCAAGGGTGAAATAACAAGTCTCGAAGAGCACCACAAATATTTGGACCAATTAGAGAGATAGAAAGGCAATGCCTTGCTGACCCATAAAATTTCTTCATAGTCATTATCGAAACCAAGATCTAGGAAGCAAACGCCAAGAAAAGTAGAGGGATGCAGAGTAAGATCAAAATAATTAGAATAGGCTCCCTCATAAAGAAACAAGGACCCAATTGAAATTGCATGAGCATAAAAGTGTCTCACTCCAAAAATCAAAAACTCTTGTTTGTTGAAGTAGAGAGCAAGGGTGGTAGCTTACTAAAACTCCAAAAGAGAAACAAGACCATGAACATTAACCATATCATACATTTGAAACTCGCCAACCTAGAACACAAACTTGCATGTTGAAACCTCCACAATGGAAAGCTGAAATTGGTATCAAGTATCCCACAATGTTGATGAAGAATCCATTATCCCACAATGTTGATGAAGAATTCCTCCAACATGTTCAAAATATGAAACATTGAGCATTTATGCATGTAGATAGAAGGGACAAAGATCTTCACATTAATTCCATCGTCATAGGATGGAATTACTTCACACTTATCCACATTCCTTCTTAAATGTATAAAGTATGTCATATACATCATAAAGTATTAGGGGATAGGTCAGGTTCCAAGCTTGCCATTAACAATAATGTCTCTCACTTTTAGCAAAGTGGCATATTTTGCATAGATATCGACTAAAGAATTGTTCTTTCGGAGGAAATGATAGAAATTTACTGCTGAGAGGCTATTCATTTATTCTTTTATTCATTCTAGCACTAATGCAAAAACTTGTATCACCTACAGTAGTATTCAAAACCAAATTCCTACTAACATTCTTAGAATACCCTACCACTCAATGTTTGAATGTTAGATTTGATGGCAATATTCAAGCATTTCAAATGGGCATAGGATTCAACTTGATTGTTTGTTGACGTGCCTAAGCCCCAAGTGAAGTAAAATTACAGTGTTCCTCCTGGGTTTAAAATTACCCCTATTGCACTTTCCACCCTAGAAGATATTAATATGTTAATAATAAAAGAATGATCTAAGTTGTTAAAATTTCTTACAAAATGTATATTCATGGACCCAAAGCATTCATCATAGCTAAAATCAATGAGTAGCTATTATAATAAAATGTCTTGGATCTTCTTGATTTGGAGTTGTTTGACCATATTTTCAAACATGGTTAAAAGAGGATGTATAAATAGAACTATTACCAACTATAATAATAATATTAATGTGTTTGTATAAGTCGATATGTGTATATTTTGAAAAACACATCAATAAAAATAAAGGATTTTATTGATAATACTATATTATTTACAAGCAACTATTTTCATTGAATTCTAATTGACCAATTTTAAAGAGTAGTGGTAGATTTGAATTAAATATTTGGTAAAAGTAACTTAATGGAGTGCAATGAAATATTTGTTTGCAGATAATTGTATGACCAACCAATTTGAAAGAGTAATGGACCCATTTTATAATGAAAAAAAAGGCCTTGAATTGAATCTAGCTAATTTCCCTCATAAAAGAGAGAGATTGCTAATAATATAATTTGTGACAATGTTAATTCAGTTTATTATCTAGGTCATGAATCCAATCTTGTGTGTTATCGAATATTTTTCCATAAGTTTATCACGTGGATGTAATTCCTTTGATTAAAACATATCTTCAAACTCATTTGTCTCTGCGCCCAATGACGCAACAAGTCCTCTCATCCAAAATTTGTTAAATAGGAGAAGAGAGCATATTACTATAGCTATAACAATTCTAACCATAACTACATATCTTTAAAGTCATTCGTCTCTATGCCCAATGACATAGTAGGTCTTGTGTGTAGGTCTTCTAATCCAAAGTATGTTAAATAGTTAGAGGAAGAAGAGAGCATGTTACTACAACTAAAATAGTTGCGACCATAACTAGTCTTAATCAACACATGCATGATTGTGTAATGGTGGAGGAAATTTCAACCTTATCCTTTTCATTTGTTTTCTCTGAGTCAATACTTAGCATAACATTCTGTCTAGATACAAAATGGAATTGAGGAACTGATTTTAATTAAACATCCATCTGCCAATTACCATGAATTACTGGTTGGCACCTCCAAGCTCAAAGATTTGTGATGAACTTCTTCGAACCTTTGCATCCTAAAATATACTTCTAGAGCAAAAAGAAATCCAACTTTCATTGCATAGAAGCTCACATAAAAGAGTATATTTCATCCATAACCGATGGTAACTAATTTAGGTTTATGGTTTAAGGATGATAACGATCCAATAAATATGCACTCTATAGTTGTCCTGCACTGCTCTTTAATCTAGTGAGAAGACTCTTAGACCTCCACCTCAAATTATAATAGGGATGTTACATACACATAGTAGAAAAAAATTAATTACATATATTTGACATCGTGTTCTATGGGACCAAGAATTACAAAAATTTACATTTGTAGCTTTCATGTCCTTTATCTCAAGGATGTTTCAACCTACAATATATTCATATTTTGGTGGTGCTTTAAAACATCCTTAATATTACTAGATTTGTTTTTGGTTAATTCAACAAACTATGTAAGCTACTCAAATCTTCCTATTGAATTGAGTGTTTTTGTTTTACTGATTTATACATAGGACAATGCATCACATGTTCCTCATCCTCAATTTTTCACTACAAGGAAAACACATTGTAGCAGAGGATGTTGCCGAGGCTTTTAGTGTTACAAGATTTGGTAAAATTTAAAAAAAAACCTATGTTATTCCAAACAGAGGTTTTAATGGATATTTCATAAAACTAAATTTTTTTGGGCAAGCAAAGGTTTTAGCGGAGATTTTTTATTTGGTGCTTTTATTGGTAAAACACATCAGTACGATATTAAATAACATAAAATGATGCATAAACAAAATTACAAAGCACAAGTGATCTTATCATTATTACTCATCGGTCCCTCCTTTTATATAGTATGCAGGACCAGTGCTTTTGTGTTTATGTATGTATTGGTCCATATTTTTTTTTTCATGCAATGGTGATGCTCATATAAAAATTATGCATTGAGTCTCTCTTTTTGTTTTATGGCACACCGGTGCCCTTATAGTTAGTACACACTAGTGCATGTATTACCATGTGCATTGAAGGGTAGTGAAATTGCAAATATTTGAGGTGAGATGTCGACGTCATTCTTTGTTACTAAGCATCGGTGTGTATATTATATATCAAACACCGATGCGTATATTATATGTAAAGCACAAGTGCATATTGTAATCATGCACCCCATAATATTTTGAAACACTAAATATAATTGTACATTATGTCGTTTAAGAAACGAGGTTTTTTCACAATTTTTAGCACGAGTGTTTCATTGTAATTAATAGGCATTGATGCGTATAACTCATAAAAATACATCATTTTCTCTATTATGGCACACACTATTTAGTGAGTTCAAAAGAATATAGTGCATCGATATGTAGATATTTTATTTTTATTTTTTATAATTTTTTAATTAATCATCTCAAAATCAAATATTTTTTATAATAATATTGTTTTTTATACCTTTTTATTGCATTTTGATATTATTATTGCATTAATGTGTTATACAATGGATTATACCTCTATTATTTGTAACAATGCAAATCATCCATATATTAATTAATCATTAATGCAACATTTTACAACATTCAACAATGCAATAACATAAGTGTCAGACAATTTGTTTAGATTGATGGATAGTTGGTTTTCATTGATGTCAACCCTTGGAGAGTGATGTTGTAGATTGATGTCAACCCTTAGAGATTGATGTCAATCCTTGAGTATGTCTGATAGCACATTCTGGTAGTCTCAACAATATGGTTAAGGGACTCAAGTTTGTTTGAGGTAAAAAGGTATGAATATCAGTTTATTTGAAGGTAAGACTATTCTATATGGGTAGTGCATGTCATGCCATTTCCGGTGATATGTTGAATGTCACATAACTCCTCACGGTTAGAGAGCTATGGCCTTGTGAATTTGGAGAACCCTCATGAGTTATCTAGAAGGTCAAAGAAGTCAAATTATTCTAGAAACTCCTAGAAGAAGTTGACTAGTCAAGGTGGATGAAACTAGGAGTTAATCATGGGTTAAGTTGTTGCAATTTTTTTTTTTTAAAATAAATTAGTTACAACTAGAAGCAGAGAGTTTACTATTTGGGGATAAAGTAGTTGTAAGTGGACAAGTGGTTAGAAGTGGGTTAGCCCTAACAAAAGGAAGTTGCATTAAGTTGGTTAGAAGGTAACCCCTAGAGGAAGCTACTTGGAGAGTATAAATAAGAGAGAAAGTATCTCATATTAGCACCTATTGAGCACATTGAATATCTATTATTGTGTAAGGTTTATTGTAGGTACTCATTGATACATCTGAAATTAAGCAAGTCCGAGGTAGCAAGAAGGCTTGACGAAGAAAGTTTCGGAGTTGCAAAAATACTGAAAAAAACCCTAGTTTTTGAGGTGTACGTGGGCTACAGTGGAAGAGGTCACGTAGGTATGTGGGCTAACTGTAAAAATGTGTGTGTACAGTTGGAAAAGCCATGAAAGCTTCAGTTGTTGAGGGTGGCAAGTTCTTAGAGTCTGAATGATCTAGATTATTTTCGGCACAAAATGAGAGCGGAGATATAATAAAGAAATGCACATAGATATCACAGATATTCGATAATATAACATAAATGTATCAGAGATGCAACCATAAACACAGATATATAGTAATACACGATTTCTATTAATAAAATAAATGTGTAGAGATTGTAAAAATATAGAGTGAAAGACTCGCTAGAATGGTGGCAGCTTATCTCTGAGAAGAGATGTGACGGCTACTCGCATTCGCAAGAAGATGATTTCAATGAGGCTCTGAAGGCCTTTTTACAATAAACAGGAATGCCAAAAGTCCTAGACATCCAAGAACCTAACCCTAGGAGATGAAGTGTCAAAAGTCATGTGGGCCCCGTTTGGGTAAGTTAGTGCATCAACTTCCCGGGGTCGTAACTTTTTCATACGATCTCTGTTTTAGGCGTATGATAGTCCATTGGAAAGGTATCATTGAAGAGATTCATTTTGGGGCCTCAATTATTCCTTTGGATGTCATGGAGTTGGGTCAATCCCGAAAAACATTCATTTAGGCCTTCAAAATGGTCCCAGAAGTTAAAACCCGCTAAAAATAGTAAATTGTTAAAATTGCCAAAAAATTGTTTTGAGCCAGTTGGAAAAGGTGGGTGGCCACTGATATCCATCTGGATCACTGAAAAAAAGTTCCCAAGAAGGTCCATAGTGATCAGGTACAACAGGTCTATCTACAAGTTCGAAAGGTATGTCATATTCTTATGTGTAGTTGGATATTGTTGTCTACATGAGATATGGTTATGGGTGTTTGAGGATTTTCCATAGAGAGGTTGTTGGTTGTATGGAACTTATTGTATGAGCTATATCTATAGAAATACAAAATTGGTATGTTTGGTATTCATCATTGTTAAATCTTGATAAGGTTGAGTGTTTAGGTATATTTTGTATTCCTTGGTACATGGTTGAGGGTTTTGGTTGAGAAGTAGTTGTGAAGTTGTTTGTGTAGTTTTAGATTGCATATCAGTAAGGGTTTGATGTCTAGTCCATGAGAGGGTTATTACACTTGATCATTATTGTATACACATGTATGGCACATGACTAGAGATACATATATGCACTTGGTTAAGGGATATGTAAGATGATGTATGCATAAGCCACAACTACAAATTAGACATAGTGACAGCTTGCAGGTTGATGTGACAGAGGAAACAAAGAGTCTGAGTTTTAGAAAGGTGAAAAACCTAGCTTTATGAAGGCGTACGCAGGCTGCAAGATAGACAAAACGTGTACATACACAGGATGCAGTATAGACAGGTCATGTACATATGCGAGCTACAACATAGACATGTCACGTACTTGTTGGTATTTGTTTGTATAGGCTCACTTTTGGTACAGGTTGATTATAGGCAATTGGTACAGGTTGTTTATAGGTTGTTGGAACATATTGGTATAGGTTTATAGTGGTATATTTCACAGTGACATTATGGTAGTGGTTTCATCAATTTTGGCATTTATATTTCAGGGTGGTTGGACGGGGCAAGGAAAGGGGGTTGTAGCCTCCTTTTGAATGATGCTGGAGAATCAGGAAGTTGGAGCTTCTTTTAGGTTGGAGCTTGAGAACTAGGTGGTTGTAGTCACCTTTCGGTTGTAGCCGGAGAACCCAGGGGGTTGTAGCCTCCTTTTGGTTGGAGCCATAGAATTAGGGATTTGGAGCTTGCTTCAGGTTGGATCTTAAGAAATTAGGGGGTTGGAGCGTCCTTCCAGTTGGAGCTATAGAATTGGAAGTTGGTGCTTCCTTTAATATAATTATTGACATATAAGAAAAAAATTCTGTGGTTTTCTCCTACATTGGGTTTCCGCGTAAATATTGGCGTACTGTGCATTGTGTGGATGTGTTTATTGTTGTTTATTATGAACTGATGGATGTTAATGTTTATGATACAATAATATATTGATGATAAACAGATGAACATGGTTGAATAAGTAAAAATAATATAAATTGTGGTTTAAAGGATTAATAAGTGGTATAATTGCTCATTACTAATTCACCCCACACCTCTTAGTAATCCAACAATTGGTATCAGAGCAGGTTCCTTGAGGAAACAGTGTAACCACTGGAAGGTAGATCGTGGAGAGAAAACATATGTATACAAATGGAGTACCACAGTTTGATGTACAAAACTATGCATTCTGGAGCAGAGGAATGAAAACATATGTACAAGCATAGGGATTTGATGTTTGGAAATCAGTAGTAGATGGATATAAATATCTTGCCACTCCTCCAACAGAGGACAATGGAAAAAATCTCAGTATAAATAATTCGAAAGCCAAAAATGACATCATGAATGGTCTGGATGATTCAATATATGTCAAAGCTATGCATTGCAACTCCACAAAGAAGATTTTGGACAAACTTTAGAATGTTTATGAAGGATATTCCAAAGATAATGCATCAAAGCTTCAAACTTACAAAGGTCAATTTGAATAGATGAAGATGAAAGAAGATGAAAACATTGCAACTTACTTTTTACGAATTGATGAAATAGTGAATGCAATTAAGGGATTGGGAGAAGAAGTTGATAAATCTATAATTGTTCAAAAAGTACTAAGATCTCTTCCAATGAGATTTGATCCTAAGATCTCAACACTAGAAGAAATAATAGGTCTGGTTTTGATAAGCATGGATGAGCTACATGGAAATGTCCACATTACCACACGCTGACATGGAGGGCATGCTTTTGTTAAATCTATCACAACATGATGCTTTTAGATTTTGGCGTCGCGTTATCTTTTTAAGAAAAGAGGTGCCTGAAATGTACAACCGTGACACCAATAAATTAGGTGCATTGGAAAAGCTATTTCAGTGTTTGGGAAATGAAATGCCATGGATGATTTTGATGGATGAAGAAGGAAACACAATTACAGAAAGTGGAAAAAAACTTGTGTTGTCATGCAAAGGCAGTACAGAAGATGAAGCAAGGGGAATGATAGAACTCTTGATCAAGGGTCCCAAAGAGCAAAGAAAGGAAGCGATGTTTAAGTTAGAACAAATGCCAGATGTTGAGAACTCTGATGAATAATGGATAGTGATTAATTTTATTTAATATAAAGTAAATATTAGTTTCAAATGTTTTTTCATTAAATGAATTCCTTTTCTTATGTTTTTTCATTAAACGAGTTCCTTTTCTTATTTAATATAGAATAAAGGAATTCCTTTTATTATTTGCATATTTTTTATTATTTAAATAAATACATTTATTATTTTTCTTTTTCAATTATTATAAAACTAAAATAAATTTTATTTCATTATTATTTATTATTTCAAATAACTTTTTTATTAATATTTTATTCAAGATTATTCATATAATATAATATACTTGGGTAATTTTTATTTCTTCTAATCTTACCTATAAAAGTCTATCTCAAAGTGCTCCAATAAGTTAGTTACTGGTATTTATTTTTACCATTTTATTCATTCTTCATTTCATTCATTCTTTTTGATAATGTAGGATGAATATTATAAAAAACAATAATATTTTTAATTAAAGGATTGTTGTGTATCATGAGTAAAAAGGTAAAAATTGACAAAAAATAAAAAATAAAAAAAATATAATATGGTTTTTTTAACCATAATTGAGAAATTTTTATATTAAACAAAAGCTGCTTCTAAGTTCTAAAAAGATCACATCAATAATCCCTTTTAAAAAGTCTAACTTTCTACTAAATGAGAAAAATTTAGTAAATGAGAAATTTATTTATAAATACGAAAAAATAACTTTCTTCAAAAAATAAATAAATTTCATTACCAATGCGCCCAAAAAACAATCAAGCATCACCCGTGGTGCATATCTTACTTGTGAGCACCATTATCGGTGCACACATGTAACATAATGTACCAAATAAAATTTGTTATATTATTTTATGCACTGCGTTGTATAACCTTACTGCATCAGTGCATTAAGGTTAACTGACGCGCTGCCTAAAATAATAAAATCTTAAAATCCTAAAGCACCGTAAAATAATTTTTATAAACTTTGTTATTGTGGTGTGTAGCATTTTCTGACATGCACCGGTGCGTTACAGGAAAGACGATGCACCACACAAACAATTTTTTAAAAATTGATAATAACAGTACTTTGGCATTTGGGCTCTAATGTTTTACAATGATGCGTTGGGTAATCCTTAATGCACTGGTGCATAAGTTTACCAATGCACCACATAAAATAATTTATCTGATTTATGTGGCGTGCCATTTAACATAATGCCCTGGTGCGTTAACGCTATTTTGACGCACTAAAAAAACCAGCTATATTATTTTAAGCGGTGCATTGGTAAAATTACGCCCCAGTGCATTAATGCTTACATAATGCATCGGTGAGTAGCGTTTAAAAATGCACCGCCAAAAAAAATTAGGCAAATGTGTTTTGATGCACCTTGTAAATTTTCAGGGTGAATCGTCCGCGGTGCGAGACGAACGACTCGAACGCATCGCGCATAATTTTTTATTTTTTTAAACAGTGGAAATTTAACTGAATTTTTCATTTTAATCCACTAAAATTTTAAGTTATAAAGAAATAAAGACATTACCTCTAGACATTTCCTCGTTGGGGAGACATGGTTTCCACTTAGTAAAAAAAACCAAATTTTCCCACCATTTGGAAAAATTTGAAAGTCGCGCACTGAGAAACGAACAAAATGAAGGAAAGCATCAAGGGCAGGGCACTTCAGCGAGGCAAAATTCACACCAATGCTTGAGAGCTCTACAACACTGAAAAGGGTAAAAATGAATTTTACTACAAACAATTTTTTTTTAATTAACCTTGTTAAGGTGCGCTCGATTATCAGATGCACCCGTACATCAATATTTAAGTAGCGCACCAGAGTATATATATATTTTTAAAATAACCCTACCACAGTGCGCCATGTTTGAGAGCAACTATGTGCATCAGAGCGTCAGTATTTAAGTAGTGCACCAATTTTTTATTTTATTTTAAATAACCCTACCACGATATGCCATTTTTGAGAGCAACGATGCACACCGGTGCATTTGTATTTACATAGCACACCGATGTATATATTTTTTAAAAATAACCCTACCACGGTTTGCTATTTGTGAGAGAAAAGGTGTGCATCGGTGCGTTAGTATTTAAGTAGTGCATCAGAGTATATATTTTTTTAAAAATAACCCTACCACGACATGCCACGTTTGAGAGAAATGGTGCACACCGGTGCACTAGTATTTAAGTAGCGCACTAGAGTATTTGTTTTTTAAATAACCCTACCATGGTGTGCCCTTTTTTAGAGCAACGTTGCACACCGATGCGTCAATATTTAAGTAGCGCACCAGTGTGTGTGTGTGTGTGTGTGTGTGTGTGTGTGTGTGTAACCCTACCACGGTGCGCCATTTGTTAGAGAAACAATGCGCACTGATGCGTCATTTGTTAGAGAAATAATGCGCACTGATGCGTCATTTGTTAGAGAAACAATGCGCATCGGTGTGTCATTATTTAAGTAGTGCACCGTAGTATATATATATATATATATATATTTTTAAATAACCCTACCATGGTGCGTGTTTTTCCAGAACACCGGTGCGTTAGGTATTTATAAAAGCACCGTAAAAAAACATCTGCTAAAACCTTTGCCCA
Source organism: Picea sitchensis (assembly GCA_010110895.2). NCBI lineage: Eukaryota > Viridiplantae > Streptophyta > Pinopsida > Pinales > Pinaceae > Picea > Picea sitchensis. Next base: position 11,394 of record SNQJ01S0244644.1, read on the forward strand.
CTCGCCTCCACTAGTGTCCTCCACTATAAACATACTTTTGGGCTATTTTTATCAGGGCTTTCGCCAAAAAATCTTCTAGAGGGTCTTTTCCTTCTAGTGTTTAGAGCTCTTTGTTTTGAGGTCCAGGTTCCATTTTCTACATTCTCAGCATAATTTAGAGATTACACATCTAGATATGGTATTTTTTGTATTCTCTATTGATAAAATGAAAAAATCAAGGATTGTTGAGATTCTAACTCCCCATAATTATCACACATGTAAATTCAATATTCAACAGTTGCAACAATCTAAAGGGATTTAACAAATGTTAGTTGAGGCTCAACCAATGTTTACCAAGGAAATCAAAATATTTTCCTATGAAAACAAACTTGATGAAGCCATGGGTTTGATTGGCTTGCATGTTTGAGATGTTTGTTGTTTCATATTGTTGAATGTAAAACTTTGAAAGAAAGTTGAGACAAGTTGGCTTCCTTATTTGGTAAAGTCAATGAATTTTGAGCCTTATAGTTCATTGCAGAATTGTCATCACTTGTACCTGATGAGCATGTGTCTGTTGAATATTAACTTGCCAAATTCAGGTTAGTGGTGACATAGTGGAAAGGGTGTGGAAAAACCAAAAAATATAATGAATGCACTTTCTTGATTCTATCCAAGTTAAAAGGTCATTTTTATGTATTTTCCTACGTTTTGCTCTACTATGGATGCAAATTCCCTCTTTTGTTTTGTTTTCGTGAGTGTCTTACCAGGGAACAATTTAAGCTTATGCAATTAGATGCTCTTTCTAGCTCTAAGAATTAAGCTCGTGTATCTCATACCTCCAAAGATAGGCACAAAACTCAGGGATAAATATAATAAATATTCTACTCAAGCTGGTGAGTTTTCCTCCAAGCCTCAACATAAAACAACATATTTTCCTCCATCTTCCAAGTTTGGTGAGTCTTCCTCCAAGAAAAGGAAGAAGAATTCAAGTGAAACCTGTAGTTTTTTGCGGCCAACTTGGGCATGTTGAATCCAAATGCTAGTTGAAACTAGAATATTTGAATGAAGTCATACAACAACACAAAATTATAGTGCCCAAACCTTCTTCATCTGGTAAAGGGCATGCTTTATCTGCTTGAGCTTTATATGCACCTTCAAACAATTGGATACTTTATTTTGGTGCATCAAACCATATGACTCATTCTCATGAGTTTTTTCTTTCCATATCCAATTGTAGCATTTCAAAGATTGCAATTGGAGACTCTACACAACTAAATATATTTGAAAGAATATCCCAGGAACAAAAAACTATTGTCAAACAAAAAATAAACCTTCTACAAGAGAGAATGCATTTGATCTATTAGAACTCTTGTGAATAAAGTACACGAGAATATCTCCTATATATAACAATGGAAGAGACACAATTTTAGCAAGAGGATAGCTATCATGGGTGGGCAAATAATGTTGTCTATATGTAAACTTACAAGGAAGACAAGTTGGTTGCATTGGAAAAGAACACTAACATAATTTATTTTTTATTATTTATATGAACCATCAAGACTAATGAGTTATTATGTATATTAGGTTACATTTTTTTAGATTAATGAGTTATTGTGTATATTGGGTTAATTTTTTTGTATGGGTGATTATAGACTCTGAAATTATTATTAATGTTTAACAAAATACCTCCAATAAATTTTGTTTCATTCACTTCCATCATTAATTTTTTTTTGAATAATTGAAGGGAATGGTCACGATATCATTTATGACATCTCTTATTAGAAATGTTGGTAAGGATAATATTAGTGGAAAAGGAGTTATTGGGCTTACTAATATTGTTGTGAGGGAATATGTCAATAGCAACATCACTATGAT
>SNQJ01S0244645.1:0-13340 GCA_010110895.2 Picea sitchensis
TTTTGGCCTTTTTGGATCCATTTGGATCACACCTTCCCATTGAGACCTTTTGGTCCTACAAAAAGATATTAACCATACATCAAGTGCGGGATAGGCCTCCCCACTTGTCCTTTGTCTATCAAATATGTCATGTGCACCTATCGCATCATAATTAATTGCAAAACAACCATGATAATTGAACACATATTGTTAGCCATTTTCATTTGTTCACATCTTTCTGAACCCACTACCATCCATGTAGAAAACATTAGCAGTGATAACCATATCAGAAACATGACTGAAAATGAACCAACATATATGTTCTTCTCTACAAGATTGCACGACAGAAACTCATCTTGAAGCAAAGTATGGCTAGATCTACATGTTACAACCATTTTACTTTCTTGCTTAAGATCAAATTCTTCATTTGATAAAATTATAGGTTTATTGTTTGCATAAGCTGCCTTCTTTAATTGTTCCATTGTAAAAAGAGATTGATTTCCTTGACATGATGAGCATGCACAACATATTTTGTCCCTTCTTTAGTTAAGTGATATCGATTATGTTCCCTGAAGAATATTGCTTTGTGATCATATAAATAAGGGCTACCTAAGACCATTCCACATGCTTCTAGAGGCACCACATCACATATTACTTCATCCACAAACTTAGATGTAATTGCAAATTTTATGACACATTGTTTTGTTATAGGCAATTTTTTATTTTTTCTTATCTAATTTAGTGAATAAGGTTTGTGATGTATCTTAGTTTTTAATCTCAATTTATTAATCACCTCTTCTGAAATTAAGTTAGCTTGAGATATTCTATCTAACAAAGTGTCAATTTTGGTATGTTTCATAATGACCCTTATATGAAACAATTTACTTCTAGAATCATAACCATCACCAATTTTACCTCACAAACCAACTGTTGTGATCTTAGTCTCATCACTTGAATCTCACCCCAAGTTTGTTGGTTGTGTTATTGCCGAAAATTTTTGCCTCCCTTTCCTCTCTTTGAACCACTTTGGTTTCTTCTCTAGGTGCAATTGCCAGCAATGTTCATCATCGTGCCCTTCTTTCTTGCAATGCTTGCAAGAGAGCTTCTCTTCCTTCATTGTCGTTGAGTTTGCTTTCTTCACATTCCCTTTGTCCTTGCCTTATTTATTTGAAGATGATTCCCCTAATACACCAACTCTAGTTTTTCATGCTTCAATATATGTTGCTTGAACATAAACCTCATTAAGATTAGTAGGTCCAAACATAAACATTGTGTTACAAATATGTGTAGGAAAACCTCTTATATACTTTATAAGAGTTTCTTGTGTATGTAATGAAATATCTAACATCAAAGCCATCTTACAAAATTCATCTGTGTATTCTTGCACCGATTGTTATTTTCTTAATTTAAGACTTTTCCATTGAATTAAAGCCTTCTCCTTAAACCCCAAAGGATAGAACTATTTTCTAAGTGAAAAAATAAAATATTTTCATAATGGAAATACATTGCCAATTTGTTGAGTACCATGTTACAACTTACTCTGCCACCATATGAGTGTTGTTCCTGCAAGACAAAGTGATGTCAATTTGACCTCGGTTTCCTCATCATTGATTTGTTTCACACTACGATATACCTCCATCTTTCTGACCCAGTTATAAAGATTCTCAACATTGACTTCTCCATTATACACGGGCAACTCAAATTTCACATCAAGTTTAAGTAATGGCATGTCAGGCTTATGTTTATGAGAATGTGTTCTTGTAGAAGTAGGATTTTAACTTGTACTTGAATAAGAAGAACATGGAGATGAAGGAGGTGAAGGAGGGTCTTCTCCTTCTTCACTTTTGTCTTTCTTTGAAGATTCCCCTTGAAGAGGTCTCTTCCATTCCAAGTAATCATCATACAATAATTTTACCATCTCCAACATGGAAAATAATTTTTTTTGAAACTCTCTTTTGTTTTGAGAAAGTCCTTCTTCCAATGCCATCTTCTCACTTTGAGATGTCCTCTTTCTTGATCCAATTTCAGGACCTCCTTCTACAACCTCTCCTTCACCACAAATTAGTTTTTCTTTGTTAATCATGCATACTCAAAAACAACCAACTGTCAACATGCTCTTATACCACTTGATCCAAAATGATCTTTTAAAGACTTTGGTTAAGTATTTTTCATAAGATGATTTTCCATTTAGAAATTAAAGTGAAGAAAAAGTTTTAATGAAAGAATGTTGCAGCCATCATAAAGAATGCATAATATAAAATGTTCATTAAGAACAGAAAAACATAACGCCAAAACCTGTTAACAAAGTTCGGCAAAGTTGCCTACGTCTTTGGGCCTTTGTCTCAGTGGGGGAGGCTTTCTTATTAATCTTCAACGCTTCAAAAATACATCAGAATTACATCAATTATTTATTTGACTGACACATCAATGTTATTTTCTTTCTTAGGAACTCAACGCAACAGACGACACTAAAAAAGGTGGAGCAGAACTCCCAGAAATGGCCTCCAAAGCTTCGCTACTCTTCTGGCTTCCCTACATAAAAATGGCTTACTCTCTACAACTTGGCATAATTCTCATTTTCTGAAATTTCTCATGGCTGTAAAAAGACTTGGTTTATATGTAATTTGATTTGGGGGTCACATCCCAACTTCCTCCCAAAATTTGTACTCCAGATCCTCAAAAATGGGTGAAAATCCACCAAAATCAAGCTTAAAATCATTAAAAAAACTTATTATAAAGTTTAAAAACCACTTTTTGGGAAAATATTGGGTCGCGCCCCTTTTCTCCAGGACCCTGGTCGTGTGAACGCCCATGTGGCCAGGAGCTAGGGCCAAATGGCACTCAGCCCTCGGTTCTCGACCCTAGTCATGTGGATAGGTGTTATATTCGTTCCTTTGTCAACGGGATAGCCCCCCCCATCAACCCAGGATTATCCCTAAATACTCATGTAAAATTACAACAAAGTTAATTTGGTAGGCATGCATAACAAGTCTCGCCCCGCCACCCTTGTGGCTAGAAGAAGGCTGTTAGAACGTTTCTTGTGGATAGGTCAGGGGTTCAAAACCGTCGGAGTCCAACAAATTTTGACCCGGACCTTATTGGCTCGATCTGGGGTGCCACGTGGTGCTCTATGATTGGGCCACATGTTGCCTCATGATTGGACCGTACATAGAGTTAGCGCACAGTCACCTTGTCCAGTCAACGGTCCAGTCATCTTATCGAGTCAACACCCTATGCCACGTGTCCAACCTAGAGCCTACCACATGTCGCCACATCACTTCCAGCATGTCAATCTCTACTACCACATGTCCACATCTACAACTGCCACATCATTGTATGGACTGCTATGTTTCAGTCCATACAGTCCAATCACCTGCCACATCAGCACCCAAAAACACCAAATCTTCTTGACATGTGTCAACCCCTAGTGTTGCCACGTCAGCATGCTGACGTCATCTTCCACATCATCCTGACGTATTGCTGATGTCAGCAGTATGGACTGTTGACTTTGACTTTGAATTTTTTCATGTTTGGGAAAAAATTTAGATCACGGTATCTTTGCCATACAGAGTCAATTTTCGAAAAAGAATATACTTCCAGAATTGACACGACGAGCACTACGTGAACTTTGAATTTTTGGCCTTTTTGGATCCATTTGGATCATCAGTGTTCAAGGGAATTATTCACCTCAAAATTCATCCATATACAATGTTACCAATCCCCATACCCATGTCATTCCATTTTCATCTACTATATATTATCACTTTCCTGTGACATGTTTCATGTCTATCGATGGGGGATACATCAATGCCCTCCTTCGACGAGTCTTTTCCTGTTGACTCAACAAATTATAAAGGAAATAGACTTAAGAACACATCAGTACCTTGGAACCTGCATGCCTCAATGGCAGGCCTCCTCACATTCGGAAGTGCATATGTATCAATGACCATTGACCAACTGATTCCTCGAATGTTCGACTTCAACTCATTATTCACATTCGTTGGATTGTACTTTAAAAGTACATTGAGAATCATCGACATCAATGTTGATTTCTCTCGCACTTGTTAACAATATACCTCAATGATCGGTAATCAAGTGGTTTCTATCATGTTTGACATCAAATCATCTATTCACATGGAAAAAATTCTACTTTTATAGGATCGGGATGAAGACCCTGGGTTGAGTATTCATCTGCATATACACTTTACCCAGGTTGCAATGGAGATTATCTGACCGATATACATGTTTTTCACATAGATTCACTTTGTATTGGTCTATGGCTATGTTCTTATCACATCGTAGCTCCATTGTGTATTATTTCATGGATGTGTTCAAGTCAGGTCATAGAGAGATGGATCCACATTGTATCTTTGGTGTCCATCTCCTTAGTCAATATCATCATGGATATACAATGTATTTATTGGCGGTCGTTCTTTGAGTCATTTGTATTCCGAGCATAGGTATTCATGCCTATGGAAATGAACACATATTAACATTGTTTGATGGTTGTCTACAGCTTCTACCAGGTTCTCCAACTCCGTACCCTTGCTTCAAAGAATCCACAAAGTGTTTCATCTATCGATATTTCTTCTTTGACTTCACACTTTGGGGGGAAATCTGTTACACATCAAAATTCCTCACTTCAGCAGTGCTGCACTTTCATTGTCGCAAGTGTCGTAAGTGTTGCACTTTTATTGTAGCAAGTGTTGTATGTGTCACATTCAATTTTCCTAAGATTCACATCTCAAACGACACCATGAAAACACTTTCTACAACCGCTAAAATTAGAAGAAGAAGACCAATCATCTGACAGTCGAAACAAGTATTTTTACTAGATATTTACTCATCTTTGTGACATTTTGGAAGATCAGCGCTCCCCTCTTCATACACAGGGAGTGCTAGTGCTCCTTGTACATATTAGAGGGAGCATTGCAGCACTCTATTGTCCATTTTAAGGGAGCTCTGAGGTGATTGAGGGAATCTTGGAGGAAATCCCACTTTCCTCTAAAGACATATATGGATGGATTGGGTTAGTTTGGCTCAAATATAACTCCAAGGCTGCATCTAAGGAAGATATCACAACTTTTGGAGCAATATCATCAACTAATTCCAAATATACCCAAGTTAGTTGAGTCTCTCAAAGCCTATAAATGGAGGCATCCCCATGGTGAAAATGAGGAGAAATCAGCAAAGCATTGCTATTTTGATTATGGATCTTTCAAGCAAGGGTTGGACGAGGAGGACTTGGAGAGGCTACTACAACATCCTCTGAAGATTGTAAGTTTCCTTTTCAAGGTATCGTTAATATACTTGGCCTATTTCCTTCAAGTATGTGTTGACATGACTTTGTCTATTCTTGTCTTAATCTTCATATATTGATTGATTTTGTCCAATCCATTAGAGTAGGAGATAGTTGTTTGTTTCTTGTTGTCCATTGCAGGTATTTTTTGGAGCTCGCAAATTGGAGTAGTTTGGAAAAAAGTCATAAATGAGATACATCATACTTCCCCTCCTTCTCTCTTTTTCGATGGATAAAGTGAATCTATAGGAATGGTAGTGTCCAAATGTAATTTTATGTCTTGGTAGTGGTTATTTTTCAATAAGCTAGGCTTAAGCATGAAGTTCATTCCATTTTTAGCATTTTACTTAAACCACAACCAAGATCACAAGAAGAAACACCATGCACAAGTACACAAGAAGTATCCTGGGAAACCCTTCTCAACGAGGGAAGAAAACCCAGCTAATCCTTTGTTATATTCTTCAAGAGAAATACCTCCACCACCATAAAATACTAGCACACAAAAGAGTGATCACAAACCCTAGAAGACTAGCACCCAAGAGAGGTGCACACTTTTCCCAAGAAGTAAGTACTTGCTGAAATTTCCAAACTCACACTTGTGATATGATTCCTCAATGGGGAATTTACCTTTATTTATATGAGATTGAATCTATCAATAGTAGTGTCTATTGGCACAATAGGGTCGACCTCAATAACTTAAAATATAATTAATAATTTCCATATTAATTATCTTTTACATTAATTGTCTTTCACTTTATGGTGTGGACGACTTGTACCCTTTACATCACAAATAGGGTTACATGTAAGTCTTACTCTTGTACAATATAGCAAGGGATATCATACACCCACTAGTGCTCATCCACTAGGGGAACATTCATCTGTGCTTAGCCACAGTTATGTCCACATATCTATCTCATTGTGTCTCACAGGAGAACCACACTCACTAGTGCTCAGCCACATGCACATCCAACTCAGCAGATCTTCTTTCTCACTGTGTTACACGGAAGAATCATCTAGAATATCACATCATCTCAACTATTTTCACAGAGGAGGCCAATACATCCTTTCATCTTTGTCTCAGAACAATGCACCCAACTCATGGTATTTTCCACACGTTCACATGTGCTCAGCCATAGGAACGTCCAACTCAGTAGATCTTCTTTCTCACTACGTTACATAGGAGAATAATCTGGAGTATTATATCAACTCTCTGCACAGAGTTGAGCAGTAAACCCATCACATGGGCTCCTTCACCCCTCACAGGGGTATACAACATTCCATCTCCATCTTAGAGAGGAACCACACACCCAACTCATGGGCTTCCTCACCCCACACAGGGGCACACAACGTTCCTTCTCTATCTCAGAGAGGAACCACACACCCATCTCATGGGCACACCCAACTCATGGGATTTCTCTCAGACCAACTTACTCAGTCTGTGTCCTAGAGGATGTCTCACGTAGTTGTAATCATCAGCACTCCCTCTCATCTAGGGAGGATTTCTCCATCGGGCTAAATCTCGCATGGAAGTACTCAAACTTCGTATTGGTTGTAGTCATCAACACTCCCTCTCAGCTAGAGAGGTATTCTCCACCAAGTCAGTTTGGTGAAGATATTTTCAATCTGCTCATGTGTAGGAAGGTATTGCGCGTGTACTTCTTTCCTCTGCATCATGTCTCTGATATAATGATATTTTATCTCAACATGTTTCGATCTATCATGGAAGACATGGTTCTCAAAGAGATTCACACATCTCTGATTATAATCAGAGAATCCATCTCATGATCAAGTAAATATGTCAGAAGCTTGCGAAGCCACACTGCTTCACACACTCAATGCTATATGCTTTTCTTCTGTGGTACTCAAGTCCACATAGATTTGTTTCCCGCTACACTAGGAAATCATGGAAAAATACAAGGTAAAACAACAATCAGATGTGCTCTTTCGGTCCATTGTACTTTCTATCCAATCTGCATATCCCTGCAAACTCAAGTCTACACTGGAGGCATATCTCGGGCCATATCCAACTATGCCTCATAGATATATCAATACATTTTTTTTTTGTCTAGTTATTATGTCTCGACTGACTCTTGAATTGTCTAAGTACATTCACTACATAGCATATATCGATTCTAGTGTTAACCAGATACATCAGTGATCCAATCAGTTGTGGATCAATCTTGTATGAATCATCATCATTCATTTTCTTCAAATCCATCACCATTGGTGTATTCATGGATTTGCATTTAGTCATATTGAACTTATTTAATATCCCCACTGTATATTTTCCTTGACTCGGGAAAAATCTCATCAGTCCTCTATCATACTTCTTGTCCCAAGAAGTAGTGCATCATACCCAGATCCTTTTATCTCGAAATCAGAAGTCAAAGCTTGCTTGTATCCAACAACATGGCTTCCTGAATAATTCATCAAAATCAGGATCTCATCACCAACAATGTAATAATAAAGTTTTGGATTAGAAACACTCTTGTTGAAAACCGAAGTCATCAAAAATCCATCTATCCAATGTAGTTTCCAACTCATGGATGGTAGTATGGATGGAAGTGTATCGGGCTTACTGGATCAAGTGTCTCATCATAGACAACTCCATATGATTGTGAGAATCCTTTGGCTACATATCTTGCTTTGTATTTCTCTATACTTCCATCGGTTGCATGCTTGATCTTATAGATCCACTTGGAAGTCACCATAGACTTCCCTTCTTATCTATGAACAATATCTCATACATCATTTTTTAAGATATATTGGTATTCTTCTGTCATCGCATCTTTCCATACATGTTCACCTATCGCTTCTCCATGACAAGAAGGCTCAAAATCAATGAAGTGGCTCATGATTGAAGGGTATCTCAAAAATATCTTTTGATTTCTCATGATGTGCCTTGAGGGGTTTGTAAGTTCCTTTGCCTCCTACAGAGTTTGTCGAGCCTAGGCATGCATTTTATGACCTAATGCAATATATTTGGGCATATGAACTGGAGCAACTAGATAGGTTGGAATAATGTTTGTCTCCCTCTGAACTGCTGAAGGGGGAGAAGGTATTGTCTCACTGTCAATCTCCATATGAGATTCTCTGGATTTTTGATAGGCTATCTCTCCTTCAAAGGCATCTCTGCTTGTCTTAATTTGTCTATGACCAGGGATGTAGTTCTGATATATCTTTGAATATTCACTTGTTATCTCATAAATGTATCATTTCTCTCTGAAGGTTCTAGCATGGACCTCTTCTCTTTGGGTACATGAAAATACACTGGTCACCCAAATATTCTGAAGTGTTCAATCTCGGGCTTCACTCCGATGAAGGCTTCTTCAGAAGTTATGTTTCTTAAATATCTAGTGAATACTCATGTTCTGAACATATATTGTGTCATGCATGCTTCTTCCCATAGAATCATAGAAGGATTATGATCATGCATTATTGCATTGGTTGCCTCAATGATGGTTCTATTCTTCCTCCTTCCAAATAGTTTTGACTCCCTCTAAAGTATTAAGTATAAACATATTCCTTTGTTTCTAACCTTCCCGAAACAAGAAAAACAAACAAAAGGAAACAAAACAAGAATATCTCCTAAAGGAGAATAATGAGTATATCTCTAGAATCAAAACAATTGAAGGATTATTGTCACAGCTACAACACCTAATTGTAATGTATAAACCTTTAGAAATTTAGTTTAGAGGCATGATAATTAAAACAATCAAACATGGAGTCTTCACTTCCAGTGTGTTGTTCCTCTGAATGCACTAAGATCCCTCTGGATCCATGACTTCAGCATAGGTTCCTTTCTCTTGAAATTTCCCTCGTGACAATGATACAAATAATATATACAAGTGCACACCTGAGGGTGTCGATATGATTTCTCCAATGGCACCGGGTTGATCTTTGTCCTTTGATATCTTCATGAAGAAGGTATTCACAGTGTCACTTTTTGTCATCTTTTTATTTTCAAGCTGGCCATTCAATGTAAGAGCTTGAGTAGATGATTGGATTCCTTGTCTTTATGTCATATTCCTTCCATTCATTGATAGTTGTCTCTGGTAAACCTTTTTGTATCACCTATAATAAGTCTTCCTTTGAATTATTGTCTTCCAGGAACTTGAAGTTGCTTGATCCATCAAGCTTACCTTCCATCATAGTTTTGTTCATCATATTTTTAGATTCTTCACAACCCCTTGTTAACTGGGCTAGAAAAACTAACGGCTAGGATAGGCTAGCAACCTTAGGTTTTTTGGGGATTATTACTACCAACAATAAGCCTTCAAATTCATAAGAACATAGGTAATATTGAAGGCTTCCTCAAAGAGCTGCATAAACCCTAAAACCAGAAATCTGCAGAAATTTGTGGAACCCCAGAAACCCTACCAAAATTCTCATAATTTCACTTTGAGATTTTATGGAGGTCCATTGAAGGAGTTTGTACCCTCCTATCTAAATTTCAGACCCAACATCCAAGTGTGAAGTGATGAAACACCCAAAAGAAGAGGGTCATACGGATTTTTTGCAAACCCTAGGAGGGTCATACGGTTCTGCAAAAGAGGAGGAATGACTAGTAGAAAATTGTGCAATGGGTTCTTCAAGACCTATGCTCTGATACCATGTTGATTTTTCAATAAGTTAGGATTAAGCATGAATTTCATTCCATTTTTAGCATTTTACTTAAACCATAGACAATTTGTTGCAACAAGCAAGATCACAAGAAGAAACACCATGCACAAGTACACAAGAAGTATCCTGGGAAACCCTTCTCAAAAAGGGAAGAAAATCCAACCAATCCTTTGTTATAATATTCAAGAGAAAGACCTCCACCACCATAAAATACTATCACACAAAAGGGTTCTCACAAACCCTAGAAGACTAGTGCCCAAGAGAGGTGTGCACTTTTCCCAAGAAGTACTTGCTGAAATTTCCAAACTCACACTTGTGATATGATTCCTCAATGGGGAATTTACCTTTATTTATATTAGACTGAACCTGACAACAGTAGTTTCTATTGGCACAATAGGGCCTTCCTCAACAAATTAAAATATAATTAATAATTTCCATATTAATTATCTTTTACATTAATTATGTTTCACTTTATGGTGGGGCTGGCATGTACCCTTTACATCACAAATAGGGTTACAGGTAAGTCTAACTCTTTTACAATGTATCAAGGGATATCATACACCCACTAGTGCTCATCCACTAGTGGCACATCCATCTGTGCTTAGCCACAGGGATGTCCACATCTCTATCTCACTGCGTCTCACAAGAGAACCACAATCACTAGTGCTCGGCCACTAGGATCGCGTTCACCTACGCTCAGCCACTGGAACGTCCAACTCAGCAGATCTTCTTTCTCACTGCGTTACACATGAGAATCATCTGGAGTATCACATCATCAAAACTCTCTGCACATAGGAGGTCAATACATCGTTGCATCTCTGTCTCAGAACGATGCACCCAACTCATGGGATTTTCCACACGTTCACATGTGATCAGCCACAGGCACGTCCAACTCAGTAGATATTCTTTATTACTACGTTACACAGGAGAATCATCTAGAGTGTCATCTCAAATCTCTGCACAGAGGAGAACAGTAAACTCATCACATGGGATCCTTCACAACTCATAGGAGTACACAACATTCCATCTATGTCTCAGAGAGGAACCACACACCCAACTCATGGGCTTCCTCACCCCACACAGGGGCATACAACATTCCTTCTCCGTCTCAGAGAGGAACTACACACCCAAATCATGGTCTTTATCTCATGCCAACTTACTCATCCTGTGTCTTGGAGGATGTCTCATGCAACTATAATCATCAACAAGAAGAGGGGTCTATAATCCAAGGAAAAGTTCACCTGTCCGCATGGGAATATTTCCGTAACAGCAAGGCTCTCTCATTCTGAAAAGAACTAAGAGATAAGTTTTTTTGGGTATAGGAAAGACTGGACAGTGTTTTCTAATAAAGATGATAAAAGGAGTTGTGTTATTGAGTGAGGGATCATGGCACTCTCCCTTGCTTAGTGGATAGAAAATTGGACTACCAAGTTCTTGCGGGAAAAGGAGAGTAACCTTTGTCCCTTGCTAAGCAAAAGCAGAACCTCTCTCATGGCATCATGATATAGCTAGGGGGAGTCCAGCGGAGGAAGACTCTAAGAGCAATTGTTCCTATGGTTGGGTGGAAAAGGGAACCCCTTTCAGCAGTTGCCCACTAATTTTCAAAGTTCAGATAAGTGGAATTCTGAGTTTATATTGTATTGAATGGTTTTGTTAATAAATGAGTTTTCTTGAGCTAAATGATGGCATAATTTGTTTATCTTGTTTAATGGTAAAAATAGTAACTTGTATGCCCTTGTGGCCAGGGAAGTTTGAATTATAATTTAAATATCACCCTTTGTTAATGGATTTTTGTTTAAACTTGTTTAGCAAAGGAGGACTATTAAGCAATGGCGTTTAAACTAATTTGGGGAAAACAATGAGCGACCCCTTGTCTAAATTTGTATATGTGATAATCCTCCAAAATACTACCCAAGAATAAAATCCGTGAATACAAAGTCGGGATAGATTCTATAGGATTGTTTTGAACACGTCCACCCCTCAAAATCCCTTTTCATGTTATAGAATTCAAGTTCTGTAAATGGAAGGCACTTTCTTCAAACCATTCTTCCAAATTGCCATGGGCTCGATTCTACGAACTTAACCAAATCTTGGATAATATTTAAGAGTGTAGCCTCTATGGCTTGTCAAAATCCCATATGACCAGGACCCTGAAACCCTTTGCTATGCTCAAAAGGAGTTAAACCTTCTGGGTTTCAGGACTTTAGAGGTCTGAGACTCTGGGATGTTTGAATTTCAAAACACTCCAATATTGTCGAAGGAAACCTACTGATATGGTTGTTAGATGGTCTGACCGACTATTGATATTATGGTTTCTATGGGAGGTATCAACCTCCATGTGTAACCTCTGACTAGAATAGAATATTTTGGAAGCTAGAGAAACCCTAAACAGATGTCTAAAAACCCTAGAAGACAAGTCGGCTCAATAAAAGAATTAATATTAAAGTATTATCCTCCAAAAGGAAAAGTCATCCCAGACAGGTGAAAGGAACCACTATAAATAGAGGGCGCTTGAGCTCATTTGTACACACACACACTTCTTTCTCTCTCTTTCAATCATGGTGCAAGTTTGGAGTTGCAGCTACAAGAACGGAAGGTGGATCTTCTGGGGTGATTCTTGGTCTTTCTCTATAGCACTATATAGCCTAAGATATGTGCCCTACCTCTTAGTATCTCTTGGTAGTATTCTTGATGACATTCTTGGCAGTATTCTGATATTCTTGATGGTATTCTTGGTAATTGCAACTGCAACTACTGCAGTTGAGTATTGTTCTTGTTCTATGGTTTTTTGACTTTTTGTTTGGTGTGTTATCTTTAGAGAAACATGTGCTCTCTCGGTTATCTGTTGGTTCTAGTGTTGCTTCCGGAATTATTCTATCTTTCAAAGGTTACGGTGCTCAGGGGTGGCTTCATGCCTATGGTTGGGTGACAATATTCTGATATTGTCTATGGTAAAATGAGAACATCGAATATTTTAATAGGTTATGGGCCCATGCTACCTTTGGAACAGTATAACCACTGGAAGGTAGAGCATGAGTTATTTTTCAAGCTCGTTGTAGCACCAGTTGCAGCTGCAACTAGGGTTTCTAATTTTGCAGCTGCAACAAACCCTAATACAACTCTTTGGGCACCTTAAGTGAAGTGTTGGACCTAATTTATGGATATTCTATTTCGCCCTATCTTAGCGCACCCTTTGCTGTCCTCTTCCAGCAAAAACGTCAAGTTTGAGTTCTCAGTCAAAGTCAAAGGTTGACTTTTGGTCAAAATTGATTTTGTGGTCAAAGTTGAAGTTTCAAGGTTTTTATATTGTTCTAATCATTGAACCTTTTGATTCAATTTATAACCTCTTCTTTTCAAGATGGTGTCTAGTTTCATATTAGAAGACAATTTGAACGATGTTGCAAATTTCAAAGGTATGCACTTATATATGCTTTTCATG
>SNQJ01S0244647.1:0-13247 GCA_010110895.2 Picea sitchensis
GCAAGTGAATAGGAGAGGATACCTTCCTTAATAGGATCCATTGTACAGTGTTTCCCTACCTCAAGGGTTTGATAGTAATAGAGGAGATTTTTCATATTGTTCTTGTATATATGATGTGGTGATTTTGTATTAAGTCTTTGATTCTTAACAAGAGCATCCTTTAATATTACTTCCCACGGGGAGTGGTTCAATGAATATGAAAAGTATGATGGATCGATGTTTTTCTAGGTGATGACTTGACAATAAAAATAATAGGACAAGGAAAACTCAAGTTGAAACTCATGGATGTAAGGATTAGAACACTTCCTGATGTTCTACACATCCTATGATTGGCTATAAATTTGATTTATGTAAGAAAAATGGACAATGCAAGGGTAAAAATAGTGTTTGAGAGAGAAACCTACAAGATGGTTTAGGGAGCAATGGTGTTCCTAAAGGGAGTTCAGATTGGAACTCTGTATAATCTAGAGGGAATCACTATTAGTGATGGGTTTAATATTTCCATTGTTCCTAAGATTGGATTTGAATATGAAAAAACTCCTACAGTCTCTGGAGAAAAGACTATGTTGTGGCATCAAAGAGTGGGGAATATTGGAGAGAATGGATTTTGACTAGTACATGGTAAAGGTATGGTTGAAGGTATGTCTAACTGCTCTCTGGATTTTGATTTCTGTGAACATTTTGTATATGGGAAGCATAATCAGGTAAGATTCCCATTTGGTGCAACAAGTGTTACACATTATTTTGGTCACTCTGGTGATGTCTCTATAGTTATGTGTTTGGGATATCATAAGGACCTTTTGCTTGAGAAAAGTGATTGTTGTCTTCTTCTACAAAACATATTTTTAAGATGATTTCGCAGGCTACATGTATTGTAAGGTGCGATAAACCCTAATTCTCGCAATCTACTCTATACTTGGATTGTGAGATGTTCACAATATTCTCTATAAGTAGGGTGTGAACCTGCTTCAAAGCTTAAAAGGGAGAAGAGATTACGAAGGTTCTAGAAGAGGATCTTCTAAAAAATGAGTTGGCATTCGCATGGTTGGAATCCTACTGACTTCTCAAATTTAGTGGGATCATCCTCATCCCCTTAACCATCTCTCCTTCTCCTATATAATGAAAGGTTTCTCAAGGAAGAAGTTAAGCAAGATTGAATAGAGAATTGATGAAAGAATATGTTCAGAATTGAGTGAGGAATCCTATTTGAATTGATTCTTGAGGCCTCCATTTGTCCATCAAGCCATAGTGGATCTTCTTCATGAAAGCATGGAGAAAGTGTGTGTGTTAGAATGAAGGACCACCGAAAGGAATCTTGCGACATCAAGGCAATTTGGTTGTATCTTCTACTTTCATTTAATATAATACAGTGGCATGTCCCTTTCACATAAAATCACTCTTATTTTATTACATGACTCCTTAATCACATTTTTAAGTCTTCATTGAATGTATTATTGTTGCTTTCACCTTGGTCGATTTGTGTCATTATAGATCTAATATCACAAGGCTACCAAAGCGAAGCAGGGACAATAAAGACATAAGGAAGTTATATCTAAAGGTACGTCACTTATTCCTTCTTCAATGAAAAATTCAATGATTGTAACTTAGGGGAAGTGTCATGTCCTATCCTGTTTTTTTCTAGATCTAGGTGGATCTAGGGAGATCTGTTAATTTATGCATATACCGATTTATACTATAACAAAATTGGTGACTCCACTGGGGATATGACTCATTTTGTGGTTTTTTGTTGTCCATTTTCTCTTAGCCTAATTTTTTCATTGCCAACCAGTCTCTGAGTTTGTAGGAGACCCATATAGACTCTCTGGACCTAGAAGTTCACTCAAATTTTTTGTCCCTTCTCCAAATTTTCCTCGATTACAAACCTTCTCTCACTATACCTCTCTATAGCCTGCAAGAACCATTGATTTTTTCACCCTACTATTCAATCCAGTGCAACTTTATCACACCCTCCCAGTTTCTAGACTGCGATAATTCCTAATTTTCGCATTGTACCCCACTACTAGGCTGCAAACTCATTTGTAAACGTTTTTGGATTAGGTCTTCTCATTTTTTTTTATGCCCATATTTGTTTCTTTACCTGAGAAGAACTTATTTTGCTAGGTTTTGACTGTTTCTTGACTTCAAATCTTGCGGTTGATTGGTTTTCGGAGATCAAAAACTCCTCCTAATTGTTTTCCCCAGTTTTTTCTTCTCAACCTTTTATCAACAAGGGTATAATCTTTGATTCTGAGATCTGATTGCTTGTTTGGTCAAAAGTTTTTGATTGGATTAAAAGTTGGGATTAATTGTCCTTTTAGATTGCTTGCTACTTGGAAAGTTCTTTGTCCATGTGCATTTGAATAGACTTTTCCTTGTCAAATTTGTTTTTTTTATCTCCATTGAAAGATCGATTTGGGTGTTTGTTGAGTATTTTATTTTCATTGGTTGCTTAATTTTTCTTAGTTCCAAACCTATTTTTTGGTTTCTAAAAAAAAAAAAATTAAAATATTTTTCTTTTAAGCAATCATTTATTCAGAAAATATTGGCGTTAAAATATTGAAAGAGAAGGAATAGTGAATTTATATTGTCAATGATTGTTTGGTACTACATTTAAAAAGAGAATGGTACATCGTAGTTTTCATTGTTCCAAAAAAATCCTTTTTCCCTACTATAGATATAATTCATCGAACGAAAGTTTGTATCATTCATTTATATTTACACATTGTTGGGTCAAAGTCTTACACAACATTGGTTTCATTTTCATCTCCCTCTTGCATAACAACGACCTTTAATAATATTGCGCAAATTTAAAATTCAACTAGTAACCTTTTCTAGGGCTCTTTTGCACCAACATTAGCTAGGCTAGAGCTTTGGAATAGGCACTGAGACACACTCTCCAAAGAGAAAAACACACAATAGTATCTTGTGATAGGGAGTGTCAAATTCCATTTGAAACATTTTTTTCTGGGAAGACCTTCTCACAGTAGGGTCAAACCTGAGGTCGCATCGAGATTGACAGAGTTACTCACCCTTCTTTTTTGATCTCAGTGTAGAGATATCACTTATTACGGGGGTCACTTGAAGGTATACCCACAATGATGAGTGGAAGCCTCTCAAGTTGATTTCGGGCTAGATACCCTACCCTTGCATGTGGATCGGACTATCGACTGTTCCCCCAGGCATCATTGTTGTTTGTGGTAAATTTATTAGCCTATGTTCTTACCATCTTACACAAGGTGACTGTGGAGGGGTAAGTCTTCACAGTACCTGGAATCGACGTTGGCCAGACTCACTCAGGCTCCTTGGAGGGTATACCCATGATTATGTGTGGAGGCTTGCACTAGGGTGTAAGTCCATTAAGAAGGTCGTCAACGTAAATTTTCCACCCTAGCCTAGCCCTTTCTTGTCTTGACGTCATGACATTGGATTTCATCACCAACTAGTGACTTCGGAATAGGAAGGAGTTGTTTGCTTGGTTTTGATTCCTAGATTTTTCTAGTGCGTATTGTTTGTTTCCATATGTTGTCCATAGAATTTCTTTCGTGAGATTTTAGATCAATCACCATTGACCCTCCATGCCGCTCACATAGAATGCAAGTTCTACCCCCAGAAGATGTGGAAGGTTCTCAACCTTTCCCTACCAACTCACCGGAGGGCTCTCCTCAATAGAGTGAAGTCCAAGACGTTGCCACTCCACGAGTGGAAATAACTAACTCTTTAGACCAATTCCGAATTATAGATTCTCTAGAGGGATTGTGACTTGCTCCCGAGTCTGTGAGATGTATTTTTCGAGTGAATTCATCCGAATATATTGTTGTTGAGTCTTCTAGATTACCAATCGGACCTTTCACAGGCCCTGAAGGTCAGGATCCTTTTTGGACTACTGGAATTTTTAGACGGGATCTCTTTGGCTCTGGCACAGGCATTGATATCACTGTCACACCTAAGCCACTTGAAACATCTGATCCAGATGTGACACCTTTTACTATTGCCTGTTATTTCCTTGGTTTAGACGCTTAGCCAGTCGACCATATTTTGACTATCCCCCTTTAAATGGCCCATTATACAATGATCCCAGATACTACGAATATTCACACCAGGAATATGGTTGCTAGCCAAGCCCCCATTGGCATGCCTCTTTCTCCCATACTCACCTCGACACTTCCCCCCAGATATCATGCATTGAATGATTCTATTCTCGTTCCTACACAAATCCCATCCGGGACTCCTGGAATTTCCACTCCTTTTGGGCACCATCTCATTCCTAGTTTTATTTTGACACTTCCTCGACCCCCTTCCAGAGGGTCTCTTCCATCCCCTATCAGAGGAACCAACCCTAGTGGCACCCCCCAATCTTTCACACCTAATTACCACATTCCTGTTGGTGGACAATTTCACCCTCGAGGCCAAATGTAGTCCCCTTTTGGAGGTCAAATCCCCATTGGGACACAACCTTTGATTATAGGGAAACCCCCACCTACCCCACCCTTTGGACAAAACATACATGTAGCCTTGGCCTAGTATTGGAACTATATTATCCAAAATAATCCTCAATCGACTAGGGCGCAAAAGCCTCAAGCTAGCTCTTTCATACCCCCTAGGACGGGCCAACCATATCTAGGTCCATCCAATTCCATTTGGGGCTTGAACGCTGGACTCAATGTCCCTGTTCAAGGGAAATTCCCTAACCAATACAACCGTATAAATTACATGCCTCCACACCAACAACCGAATCTACCCAGATAATCACATTATATGAAAACTACTTACGGTCCTACTGGTATATCTACGAGACTTCCTCCCCAAAGTCACCAGTACCCCCACGTGAATAGACAATTACCCTTCTTAGCCACCCTAGACCTCCCTGATCTATCTAGAATTTTAAATGATCCTATCTGTCACTCTCCTCAATGGCCCATCATACCGGCCAAACTACCATCAGACATTCCTAAGTTCGATGGTAAACCGGGAGAGGACCCGAACAATCATGTAATGACTTTCCACCTTTGGTGCTCATCCAAATCTTTGATGGATGACTCTATTCGATTATGTCTTTTTCAGTGAACTCTCACGGGTTTTACCGTGAAGTGGTATATAGAATTACCATGAGGCTTCTTCGTTGACTTTAGCACCCTTTCCATGGCTTTCCTCACCCACTACCAGTTACCGATCCATTACGAAATGGGAACTGAAATTTTGAGTTCTTTCAAACAAACCAAAGCCACTCATATCTCTGATCACATTCATGAGTGGCAATGGAGACGACGTCTCATAAAACTCGAGCTTCCCGATTAGTTACGGGTAGAGTGGTTCATGAAATCATTTGTGAATGACATCGCTCATTACATCGCCATGGGTGGAGTTGTCACAGAAGAATAGGCGATCATTCGTGCTCAATACCTTGAATTCGTTTACTCACAAACTGGTACTCTTTATGATTTACTCCCTGATGCCCCTTTTCCTTATACTACTACTACTTCAACTACTTCTGTTGCTTCTCATGCAGCTGATGGTGTGATTGGCACTTTCCATGCCCAACCCCACTCCGCACAAGCCTCTACCACCAACCCCAAATATGTTGCTTCTAATGTTCAACAAACTCCATCTTCTACTCCTCCTGTCGGTAAGACGTCTGAGGTGAACTCTATTCAATTTACCCCTGTCGGAAAGAATAAATCCAAGAAAGGGAAGGGTAAGAATAAGGAGGATAAAAGTAATCCGTAATTCGAGAAGACCAAAACACAACCTGTTGATGATAAGGATAAGCGCAAACCCCGGTAGCTTTGTCTTATCTGTGGTGATGATCACTACACTAAGGATTGTCCAGGATGAGTCGAGGTTACTAAGTTCCTTCAAGGGACCCCGAAACCGCCTACCTCATCCGTGTTGTCAAAACCCTTCCCTTCTCAAAAGTAGTCCCAATTGGTCATTCATGACCAACCCTCCCCCTCCACTACATCCTATGTCTTAATGTGTATAGATGATTCAAAGAAGAATGGCATCACACTTACCACTCAAGCCAAAGATTATTCTTCCTCCAAAGAGAGGGTTGATGAAATACCTCCTTCATTGGTCCAACCATCTCTCTCGTCTCCACCTACCAATGGTCCTGTTCATCTCAAACCACTGAGCCTAGGTACAGTTCTTCTTCCTCCCCCAAAGGGTGTTGTTTGAAAGTCCGATTTCAATCCTCATGCGCGTGTTGCCCAGAACTACAGTATTGTAGAAGATCTAGACCAAGCATCATCCGTGATGTCAGCCCTCGAAGTCCTTCAGAGTTGTCCTATACAACAGAAGGCACTGTTGAAATCCATTGGTGGAATTGACCCTACAGATACAAACTTAATACTTTTTGACTTGGAAGATCACATTCCACAGTTACCCCCTCAACTCGCATTCCAAATACAAGTTATTGTCTCCGACAAGAACATTTGTAGAATAGTCATTGATGAGGGTTCCTCGACATGTGTCATGTTTATTACCTACTGGAAAGCCATCGGCTCTCTTCCGTTAACCGAATCACACAACATGCTCAAAGCCTTTCACACAACATGCTCAAAGCCTTTAATGCATCTAGGTTTAATCCTTACAGTGTCTTCCCTTCATTGCCTATTACGTTAGAAGGAAAAACGGTAAACGTTGAAGTTGAGGTCTTTGACACTCCTCTCAATTACAACCTTCTAATTGGCCGTAGCTGGATCTATTCCATGCGTGCAGTTGTATCCACTCTTTTCTGTGTCATATGTTTCCCACATCAGGGAAAAGTAATTACAGTGGACCAATTGGCCTTCTTTAAATATGATACACATACCAGCAACGTACCTTTCATTGCGAAAACACCCCCTGGATATGAGAATGTCGTTGTGGGCCTTCTTAAAGATTCCTCTTTGATGGGTACTTTCCCCATTCCACCACCCAATATTCCACATCTGTCTGTCACCTCGATCAACATCATTTCCTCCCCTATTCGAGAAACCCCTGCATCTTCTAACCTGTGGATAGTACCCAACCCCAATGATCATATTCGCTATGGCGACAAAATTCCTTTAAGTCCGGTCGAATCTGCTTATCAATCCATTCAATCGGAAACCCCTTCTACCGCCTCTCTTGGTGATCTATCTTCAGATCCATTTCATGTCATTTTTCCTACAGACGAGATGATTATGTTTTTTATGTCCATAGAAGATACCCCTTGGGATGATGGACATCATCATTCCATTATCTTCTTGGAACAACACACTGTTGGGAGTTACCAACGGATCTCGACTCCATCAACCGTTGTCGTCATTTCTACCATTCCCGAGTCTCCACACGATATGTTATACGAAGGGAACTTAAGTAATATCTCACCCACCATCCCCCTCGACATATCTGTTAAACCTGAAGTTGTCGAAAATGTGCATATCGGACCTTCATGATCCAATGATGAAGTTTTCACCTACAAGTCTCTTTTTCAAGAATTTTGTGACGTCTTCTCATGGAGCTATGAAGAAATGTCGGGTATTGACCCCGACATTGTTGTACATGAGATTAAGACATACCCAGGCACTAAACCTATCTGGAAATGACTTCATCTGGTCCACCCACGTAAAGCAACTTCTATCAAGCTTGAAGTTGAGAAACTTCTTAAAGATGGATTTATTTACCCTATGGCTCTAACTGACTGGGTTTCCAATCTTGTTCCGGTTAACAAGAAACAAGGTACGATCCACATGTGTGTTGATTATATGGATATTAACAAAGATTGTCCTAAAGACAAATTTCCCACCCCTTTTGTTGACAAAATCATTGACGATTATGCCAGGAGTGAAATTTTCTCTTTTATGGATGGTTTATTCGGATATAATAAAATCAATATCTTACCCGTCGACCAACACAAGACCGCTTTTATTTGTCCTTGGGCACTTTTGCCTACCAAAAACTACCCTTTGGTTTAAATAATGTCGGTGCGAATTTTCAACATGCTATGTCTTATGCCTTTCATGATATAAATCACATTTTCCAACCATATATCGATGACCTACCGGCTCACTCCATGCACTGTGTCGATCATCCAACACAACTCCAAGCCATTTTCCTCCGATGTTGGTTTTACTGTATACGTTTAAACCTGCACAAATGTGTTTTTTTGTGTAGAATCCAAATGTGTTTTTTGGGATTAGGTTAGATCCTTTGAATTTCAAGGTGATTATCAATATCCCTCCTCCTTCCTCACTTCGCCAACTACAAAGTTTGCAAGGGAAGGCAAACTTTCTATGTCATTTCATCCCAAACTATGCTGAGTTAACCCTCAGATTTACTCGATTTCTCAAGAAAGGTTTCGAGTTTGTATGGGATACCCCTGCCAACAAATATTTCGAAGCTTTAAAATTGACTTTAACCCGTACCCCACTACTTTTCCCACCCGATTACAGTCGCGATTATTTCTTGTATCTCGCAGCTTCTGACTATACCATTGTTATGGTTCTAGTCCAAGAGGATGATTCTCATGAATAATATGTCATTTATTATTTGATTTGGAGTCTCACGACTACCGAAACCAAGTATTTACATGTTGAAAAACTAGCCTTGGTCGTCATCCAAGTTGTTCAACGTATCCGACACTATATCCTTTTACACAAGACTACTGTGATTTCCAAATGCAACCCTATGCAACACATTCTTACACACCAATTGCTAGGGGGAAAATACTCTAAATGGATCGTAATACTCCAAGAGTTTGACTTAGAATTCGAACACGCTAAGTCTAAGAAATCCTTGTTGTTTTCCGAATTGATATGTGACCTTCCCTGTTCTGAGACAGAAAATGTAGTCGAGGATTCATTACCCAATGAATCCCTTTTTCTGATCAGTTCCGATGACCTTTGGTATGGGGATATCATTATATATCTCCAAACTCAAACTTTTTGGCCCAATTTGTCTAGCACTAACCGTCATCGAATATGTTACCAATCCCATCAGTATATTATCCTTGGTGATACTCTTTATCATCGTGGGATTGACTCCGTTTTTCTCCGATGCCTCACATTTGACGAAGATGAGAAATCCTTGACTGACTGTCATTATGAAGCATGTGGTGGTCACATGTTTGGGTATGCTACTGCCCAAAAGATCTTACGAGTTGGGTATTTTTGGCCTTCTTTATTCAACAATTGCACTATCGTTGTCCAAAAATGCCACACTTTCCAAACATAAAACAACAAAATACGATCACACCCTGCTCCTCTACACCCTGTAGTCTCCGTTGGACCTTTTTTGAAATGGGGTATCGATTTCATTACATCTCACCCTCAATCAACCGGGGGAATGGATATATTATTGTAGTCGTAGATTACTTTACGAAATGGGATGAGGTGATGCCTACATTCGAAAATACCAGAAAGACTACAACAATATTCATATTCAATCACATCATTGCTCAGTTTGGTGTTCCTCAAGCTATCATTACTGATCACGGTAGCCACTTTAGAAACTTCATGATGTCATAACTCACCGAAATTTTGGGTCTTTTCCATGAAAACTCAACACCCTATTACCCACAGGCCAATGGCCAGGTTGAAGAAATAAACAAAATCCTTATTACCACTCTTCACCGAATGATAGGGATTCACAAAACTAGTTGGCACACGATGTTGTTTTCGGCATTGTGGGCTTACCATACATCATTCAAGTATTCTACCGGGTTTACACCTTTCCAGTTAGTTTATGGTCTCGAAGCCATATTACCGATTGAATGTGAGATACTATCTCTAAAGCTAGCCATTGAACTTCTCCCAAACACTTCTGCTGAAGAAGAACATATGTTGTATCTTATGCAACTAGACGAAACTCGTCGTGATTCCACCCAAGTTTTAGAAACCCAGAAGAAACACATCAAAGCCCAATACGAAAAACATGTCAAGCCATGCATTTTCTCTGAAGGTGATCTAGTTATCCTTTATGAATAAGATCGAGATTTTCTAGGAGCCAGAAAATTTGAGGCTATGTGGCGAGGTCCTTATATCGTCAGACAAGTGTTGGAGAAAGGAGCCTCCGATGTAGTGGACTATGATGGTATCCCTTTGAGTGAAACCAGAAATGGGATTTACTTAAAGAAGTACTATGCTTAGGTCATCTGTGCATGAGTACTTATATTTTATTGTATCATACTTTTGTGTGTTACTTTAGTGTGTTTTTTTGTTATTTGGTTTCTACCCTCAACCACTTACCTTGCATTGTGCTTGGCTTTTAGATGTCGGAGTCTTCACTACCCCACATTGGCTTCGCCGATGGCGCTAGTCGTAGTACTCATAACCTTGCTTCTGCTGCATGGGCAATTTATGCACCTACAAATGAACTTATCAATCTACAAGGTGTCTTCCTTGGTCGTGCGACCAATAATATCACAGAATATAGCGTCGTCATCGAATTGTTGACTAATGATATTTCTCTTGGTATCTGCCACCTGGTTATACGACTTGATTCACAACTAGTACTGCTACAGTTAAGTAATGTCTATTCTATCTGAAGTCCTACTTTATTGAGGGTATATCTATGAATTCGCCTCTTGGAACATATTTTGATTATATCGAATATCAACACATTCCTAGATGTCTAAATACATTGATTGATGTTTTAGCTAATTATGTGTTAGACATACATATGAGATTTTTATAAAACCAATCAAACATCACATGTATTATACAAAACAAAATAAGCTGGTAGAAGTCGCATATATATATAACGATCAAAAGTTTTACAAAAAACAATTGTCCAAAGACCAAAATATCAAAATATGTGAAGCCCATGGCTTCTACAAATTAGCATCATGGATGATGCTCATGGTAACATACAACTTCTCAGGCTACCCTATGCAGTAGTCGACTAAGAGACTCAGACACACCCACAGTATGGCACTGATAGCGCCTTGGGATCTCCCCAATAGCAATTTTTGGGACATCTGCGGTCAGTCCCTCTAAGCTCTGTTCAATTGCCTCGTAGTCCTCAGCATCCCATCTTGCCACTAGAGCCACTTCTCCTCATCTCTGAATGGGAGATGTTCCTGGAGGTCGATAAGGCCCCACATCTGTGTCGTTAAAATAATTTTTTTGATTAGTCCTTGGATAAAAGACATAAAAACATTTTACATAATAAAATTTGCAAAAAACATTATAAAAGAACAAAATTTGTACTTCTTACCCAATTCACCCCACTAAGCATCCTCAAGCAGAACCAAATTCGGATCTCCTCAGAAATCCAAGCCGGCATATGCATAGTCATCGATCATCAGCATCTGGGGCCTCAACTAGTCAAAACATGAATCGTTATATTTGATCATAGGCCCTGCTACGTGTTGAGCCATGAGGTTACACCACCTCATCATCCTTAGATCCTTTGGGGATCGTAAACCCCAATCTACCTGTAGAGGCAGTAGTGGGACCCTCTCAAGGAAAAATGACACCAAAATTGACCCGTACCCGAACTATTTCAGGTTACCTCTTCTGCACTTTGTCAGTTTCCTCTTCATACTGCGGAGAACCGCGTCCAACTAGTTGAAAACCTGAGGCTCTGTGCACACTATTGCATACTAGAAATATCTCTGGAGAGCCTTGTGCAGAGCCACGCTCCCAGCCATGCGTGCAATGGTAAACAAGATAGTCCGTAAGTTTAGATTCTAGACCCCCCAGATGGTGAGTTCACCCTTGCTTCTCTCCACCTCGGGAACACAATATTGGTGAACATACTCGCTCATCGGAATTCCACCGCCTCTACCTCCGGTCAGAGTCGCATGGTATCCACGTTGTGACAACCCCGTCAGAAAATAGATATCCTCGATATCTATTGTGAGCATGTGGACCCCTACATGAAATACCTATTGATCCACATCCCACATGTGGACCAGGTACTCTAACAACCTGAGTTGGGCTCTCATACCTGGGATCCTGAAAAATTTTAATATCCCACATTCCTGGAGGGAAGCAACTGTACCCGAATCATTTTCGGCAATGGAATCCTCCTCCTCGTGTTCTCTTTCCCTCCATTCCAACATTGTGATGATCAATGTCTGCATTGGAGCCATGAGAAGGAAGGTAACAACTCATTTCAACCTCTTGAATAATTTTTTATTGAGCAAAAACATGCATAAAAATCCAATTTTCGGCTCTCGCGGGTGAAGATTTCACCCAGCGTGAGATTCTCGCAGGTGCATTGAAGACCACCTGCGAGAACCTTAGGTTATCATAGGTCTCGAATGGCTCACTTGTGAGAATGCCTGAGCGCACCTACCGGCCCCAAATGGAATCAAAACACTAAAATTTGCCAATAAAAATCAATTTTAATCCATGAAAAAATTGAAGAATCAAGAGATTACCTCATTGGCCGAAACTGTTTTTCAAATGACCGCTTGTACCTCCCACAATCGAGCGAAGAAATTTGGGAAAAAAAGGTGTGTTGGACAAGATTTTGACAAAGTAACAATGAAATGGTAAAAAGGGCTTTTCACCCATATTTATTCACTTTTTACTATTTCTCATCAATTTTTTATATTATTTTTATTATTTTGCTTAAAACCCTAATACCCTAATGGCCTTATGAGCATGATTTTTCGCAAATATATGACCTAGAAGCCCGAACGACGATGTATGAGTATTTTGTACATTTTCCATCACATGTATGAATACCTTTTTAGGGTTTTGTAGGAAAAACCTCGAGCTCAGTATTTGTTCGTTCTCGCACTCGAAAATACATGAGAATGCAACCAAGTATACTTTTCTGATCTTTTTGTACTCGTCATGGCAACAAGAAAACAACAAAAATAAGGGAGTATCCTTTAAGATCTTTTCACGCTCCATAAAAATGAAAAGATTGCCAAGCGATCTTGTTCTTTTCACGCTCGTAAAAGTATTTGAAGAAAAAGTTCGATGAGAAATAGTTTATCACTTTTTCGGTCTCATCAAACTAATTTATGAAAAAGGAATTGGGAGAGTTCTCTTTAAGTGTTTTTCAGACTCTCAAAACATGAAAAACCCCTGAGTTTTCTATATTTGGACTCGTTAAACAAACATCGAAAGGCTCTTATGGGACCGAACCACTCCTTCCTAGGGTTCATTAAATGTACTCCAAGGGACTCTTCTGAAGGATGAGCTTACATCAACAAGCATATGTTATCCTCCTCAAGCTTGTGTAAAAATAAAGAGGTACTCACCAAAAATGGTGGGGGAAATTTTGGGAAAGGGACGTGTTTTGGTATTTGTGTTAGTGGCAGTAAG
>SNQJ01S0244648.1:1499-13286 GCA_010110895.2 Picea sitchensis
CAATCACGACAACACAAACCAATCACAACAAAGAGATTAATATATTCAAAACTCTAGACTATACTTTTATTTACTTTAGTTAGATTACTTAGCTCAGATCAATTCTCTCTTTAGTTTTCATAGAAGACCTTAGAGCGGCCAACGGAGCCGTTAAACTCGTCAGGGTGGTCCATTCCAAACGGCTTGGGTTATTTAGACAACCCCGGACCGGTTCCACTCTCTCAGTTGATAGACGGTCAATTTCGCCCGTCAACAGGGGGATTCTTGCAATCTTCACGTTGATGAGGTCTGTACTCCTATGGACATAAATTTCTCAGCCATAAGGTCTATTAGGATCTCTTCCACAGACTTCTCTACTGCGTTATGTTCTCTCGACATACACACTCATGGTCAAATAGCTCGGGTAGGCAAACAGACACTTAAGGTAATAAAAATGAGTGGCGAGGTCTCAAAATCACAGCATGATAGAAATCAATTATCTATGTGCTCGGATAATCATAGTTTTCAAAAACTGGTCCTGGTGAGGCATTCAATAGATTAAATAGGCAACGACGTAATGGATTCCTCCAACTGGTTGAAATGCCTTAATCAATATGATTTCATCCATTATGGCATGGTATCATGGTGATATTTTCCATAATAACAGTGTTTCTAACCATTCCAGAACGTCATTCGAATGGTTGGGACGCCTCCAATGGTCATATAGCTTCGTCATGGAAAAGTGCCATTTTGCGTTGTTCTGCTATTCCGACGAGGTTCAATTTTTGCAAGCCTACTTCCTGCGAAGTCTTCACTGGAACCTCCTGTAGTCTTTCTAAATTTTCTTTCTTCTTACTGAGATTTCTAGCCTTCTTCCCTGTGATCTAAGTTTCTGGATTCCTCTTTCCATTTGTATTCTTATCTTCTCTTAGCATAGTAACTCTGCACTGCTGATGTTCTCTCAAAAGTTCTGCATGCAATATCTCTTCTCTTACTAATTCTAGGGTATGTTCTCTTCTCTCCTTCCTGGATAGGTTCTTTAAGCCTTCTTTTGTTCTTTAAAATTCAACAGCTAAGTCTCTGGCCCTCAGTTGATTCGACTTTTCCTTTTGTTCTTGTACTAGTCCCTCTATTTTATCGGCTATGAAGTCCCTTAATTCTTGTTTTTTCTGTTCTGTGGCTTCCTCTTCTGCTTTCCTCCAAATTTGATCTTCCTCAATCCAAGTCTTTCCTAAAAAAAGTGCAAAAGGAGCATTGTTCTCAATAAAATTAATGACCTCAAAATATTCTTCAGTTGATGCTCCATGAGAAATCATAGGTACATGAGTAAGTCTTCCACATAGGGTTATCATATTTCCTTTAAACAAGCCTATCCCTCCTAATGAAGGAATCATAACAGGCTTTCCCAAAATTTCCCAAATACTTTATGTCATAATGTTCACCTGTGTTTCCTCATCCAAGAGACAGTCTATGTTGAAGTCTCGAATTATTGTTTCTATGCACTTCTTTTCTTTTAAGATATCTGGTAAACTGATGTCTCTGTGATCATTCAATGTTTCTTTCAGTTGTAATAACATAGTCTCTAATTCTTTCTGATTCTCTAACATATCCTTAGTTTCTTGACCTTATTCATGGTTTGCTTGTCTCAAGTTCATATTTTCAACTTTATCAATCATTCTTTGGAAATCAAAAACCTCATGACCAACAACTTTACAAAAAAGACAAATAGGACCTATGCCAGGGCATTCTTTAGCAAGATGTCCTGGTCTTTTGAAATTATAACACAATGTCAATCCTCTCTTTCTCTTAAACGATCCCCAACCTTTCCCATACTACACACTGGGATCATAGTGTTGAACCTGCAATCTACAAAAATTCTTTCTAGGATCCTGCATCCACTTATTAGTCCAAAAATTCTTTCTATTCATAAGAATAACATATATTTCACTATCTCTATCAAATTCATTCAGATCAACTCTTTCTTCTAGTTGTGCCCTAGTTTTCAGACTAGGAAAAAATCTATCAAGCATACCTAGATTCATACTTTCGAAGCAAAAAATTCTACTTATCTTACCTTTATTAGAGAACAAAGCTTTAAGATCTTACCTCTTTCTTCAGATCTGACTTCCTTCTCTTAGCATAGAGTTTCACAAGTCAAGTAGAGTACTGCGCACTACAACAATAGATCTACGCACAAAGATTTCTCTTTTCTTCAATTCCCATCAATCACAACTCCAGGTCCCATCAACGAAACCATTTGTTGGCACAGGGGAAGACCCAGGGTTCAATGCTTCAACAACACACCAACAAAACCCTAACTACCATCCCTTTCGACAACACTTGCAAAGCAGATGAAGTCTCACCCAAGGTAGAGGCAGGGGGGTTGCATGACTCATGTGTTTGTAACCTAGCTGGGGCACATATCTGTGATCACAATACTTAATAGAGAACTTAGCAATTAACATTCATTATTCTTTAACCCTTAGTCACATCGCAGGTCAAACCCTGATTATAGAACAATGCAATATTAATCAAGATCTAAGTACATCTAATAATTTGGCACATAGCATTAGAACAGATCTAGAATTCATTCGCCTCATAAAGAACTAAGAATCATTGGATCTACCTATCATGCATCTATATCAAGAAAATAAGTACATAAACACCATAAATATCATTGCACAAAGCACAATAACATAGGATATACGTGGTTCACCCCAGTGTGGGGCTACGTCCACCAACTCTTCTTCTCTTCTTTATTAGTCTCTTCAATATCCTTATAAGCACCAAGCCACAAAGCCAACTCCACATACGACATGAGATCTGCATGCACCTCACTAGATACTCCTTCCTCAAGTTATATCAAAGCACAAAGCCTTACATAGTCTGTGCACAAAGTACTTACAAAATGCTTGCACTTATCTCTGCAAGCCTTAACACATATTCTTGCACATAGCTAATATTAGCACTAAGCCATCAAATCCTTCTTACCTCATATAAATAATTATTTATACATTACAAAAGGGCCTAAACATGGGAAAAACCCATGGGCCAACATCCCATACCCATTACATAAACCCTAAAACCCAAAAATCCAGCAAAAAGGGCGAGATCTCGCGATCTCCACTTCACCTGGGCGCTCCGTCTTCGACCAACCTATCAAAGTCCCAAAAATGGTCAAACATGACCAATGTTTCCACAAAACTTGGTCAAGGGCCAACATGCAGATCCAAGAAATTCTCCACAAGAGGCACATCCATCCTAGCTCGTCACCTTTTGGGAGCCCAATCGCACTAGTACAGAATAAAGACGGGACCTGGTGATTCTGCATTGATTACCGGGCCCTGAATAAAATCAAAGTCTAAAATCGGGCATTGATTAATGACCTCATTTATCAGCTCACAGGGGACAAATACTTCAGTAATATTGATCTGAAGTCTGGCTACTACCAGGTCCCAATAGAACAAATAGATGTATGGAAGATTGCCTTCAAGTCAAAAGAATGTCTTTTTGAATGGATGGTCATGCCCTTTGGTTTGAAAAATGCTCCAACAAATTTTATGAGGATGATGGAGGATATCCTATGACCTTTCACCAATAATTTTTTAGTGGTGTATCTAGATGACATCCTCATCTACAACAAGACTTGGGCAGAACACTTGCAACATATTCAACAAGTTCTGCACACCCTGTGGCATCACAAACTATATGTAAACTT
Organism: Picea sitchensis; assembly: GCA_010110895.2. Classification (NCBI taxonomy): domain Eukaryota; kingdom Viridiplantae; phylum Streptophyta; class Pinopsida; order Pinales; family Pinaceae; genus Picea; species Picea sitchensis. The sequence continues at coordinate 5,197 of SNQJ01S0244648.1, forward strand.
GGAAAAATGCTCCTTCAGCATGGACAGAGTCCATTACTTAGGATACATCATTGATCAACATGGTGTGCATGTGGATCTAGCCAATATCTAGGTCATTCATGACTGGCTAGCCCCAAACACACTCACTAAACTTCAGAGCTTCTTAGGCCTCACCAATTTCTATCGCAGGTTCGTGCTGGGATTCTCTCATATTGCATGGGCCCTTAGCCAAGTAACCAAGGGTGGAAATAGGGAAAACTTTATGTGGGGCCTATCCCAAAAAAAAGCATTTGATGACTTGAAGAAGTGTTATGCTCATCCCCTATACTTTCATTACTGGACCTGCATCATCCCTTTGAGATCAAGACAAATGCTTTAGACTATGTTGTGGTCATCGTTCTCACTCAACACGACCACCCATGGAATATCATAGTGAGACACTATCAAATGTTGTCTGTAAGTACCCTACTTACGACAAAAAAATTTACTCCATTGTGCAAGCCTACCACCAGTGGAGACATTACATTCTTGGGAAGAAGCAGTCATACACACTGATCACAAGCCACTATAGCTCATGCAGACTCAAGGAAAATTGTAGAATGACCGCCATCATAAGTGGTCAACATACTTACAACAGTTCCACCTCAACATCAAGTATAAAAATAGAATTACCAATTGAGTTGTTGACTACCTGATCCGACCTCCAGTCGTGACACTCACCACAATTCTAGAATCTTGTGGCCACGAGACCTCCAAATGGCCCCACCTCTATGAGACAAACCTTGACTTCTCCACCACCTACCAAATGTTGGGCACCAACTCAGTGGTCACTAATTTCCATCTTCAGGATAGATTGTTGTGCCATCTGGGCCATCTCTATGTTCCCTCAAGCAAGCGCACGAAGATAATTTGGGAATCTCACTATAGTTGGGTGGCAGGACACTTTGGCATCGAAAAGACAATGGCAGTGTTGCAAAAACATTTCTATTGGCCGAAACTTCGATAGGATGTCGGCAAGTATATCAAGTCCTGCACTGCTTGTGCTATTTCCAAACCGACCACTAAGAAACAAGGCTTGTACACCCCTTTTCCTACTCCTAGAAGGCTGTGGGAATCCATCTCAATGGACTACATGTCAGGCCTCCCATCCACCAAGAGGGGAAATGTTTGTGTTTTTGTGGTTGTTGATCTCTTTTCCAAGATGGTGATTCTAGCTGCCTGCAAGAAGAACATCACAGTAGAAGTCACTGCCAAGATCTTGTTTGAATGAGTATGGGTACATTTTGGGATCCCACAAACCATTATCTCAAACCGTGACATTCGGTTCCTCAACTCATTTCAGTCGAGCCTCTGGTCAATGTTGTGTTGGTTGTGGAGCATGATTATCTTTCAGATTCATAGGTATTTTTTTCAATCATGTGTATACCCCATGAATACTTTACACCCCAGAAGAATGTACACTCTTTCATGCAGGGGAGTGCAGAGGGGGGTTACCTCCTCTGTGGGGTCTGGGGGAAAGAGGGCCCCTGAAGGAAAAATTTCCTTGTAAATGTATATTGTAATTTCATTGTAAATATGGACCGTTCATTATAATGTCGCAGATCTAACGGTAGAAATTATGTTAGGGTTTTTTTCCCTAGAAGGCAACCCTCTTTTATGAGGGAAATGTATTTTGGCTAGGTATGATATCGAATATTGTATTTTGAGAGAGGATACTGTGAGAAATAGAAGAGGAAGTTACAATGGGTTTGTTGTAGGTTGTATCCCTTCATTTGTTGGATAATAATAAAGGAAGGACCTGGAAATTTCTCTGGTGGACGTAGCCCACACTGGGTGAACCACGTATATTTGTGTCTCTATTGTATTGTGTATCTTTTGTGTTTTATTTCCGCATTTGTTTTATTTTATTTCTCTGCAATCCTATTTTTCTAACAACTGGTATTAGAGAGAAAGGTAACTTGCAAGAAAAGAGGGTTCTTGGTTCGAGTGGGAGCAATGGCGGAAGATAGAAAGTTTAGGGTCGAGAAATTTAACGGCCAAAACTACCAGTTATGGAAGATGCAGATGGAAGATTATTTATATCAGAAGGATCTATTCCTACCATTGGGTGGAATATAAAATAATCCGACAACTATGAAGGATGAATAATGGGAAATTCTTGACAGAAAGGCTCTAGGAACAATACAGCTGAGCTTGGCAGCGTCAGTGGATTTCAATATTTCGAAAGAAAAGACAATGAATAATTTGATGTACGCATTGGCTAAATTGTATGAAAAACCATCGATGTCCAATAAGGTATTTCTATTGAAGAGATTATTTAATATGAATATGTCAGAAGGTGGGCGTATTGCAGATCATTTAAATGAATTTAATACAGTTACTAATCAACTAAGTTCTGTAAAAGTGGACTTTGATGATGAGGTCAGGGCTCTTCTAATATTGTGCTCATTGCCAGAAAGTTGGAACAACTTGGTCATGGCTGTAATTAACTTTGTCTCTGGATCAAATACTTTAAAATTTGATGATGTTGTTGGTGTTATCCTTAGTGAGGAAATGCGATGGAAAAGAACAGGTGAGACATCAGGTAATGTGTTGAACATGAAGAACAGGGGAAGACAAAAGGATAGAGGAAAGGGCTTAGGGAACTATGATAATTATAGGAAAGGAAGATCCAAATCCATACTTGGTGTTGGAGCCGCCCTTGTTTTTACCTTCCAAAAAAAAATTCAATTTTTTGAAACTTGAAATCTAAGATTGATTTTCTTGTTCCTTCCGAGATCTTAAAACTCTAAAATCTTGTCGACCTGAACATAAATGTTTTCTACTTTCAAAACAGATCCATTTTTGCAAATATGTTTGCTCTTTTGTTTCATTTCGGGGTCTCGCAGGTCGGATACTTTAAACCTTGAAGTTTACACTTCCCGAGTCACAAAACGGCGAAATCGCTTTCAATTTCCGCTCAAGACATTGGCTAGGGTAAATATTGTAACTCATGAGTGGACGTTGTCGGGAGTTCACGTCTTGGCATTCGTCAAACCCAAGTTTCTGTTCTTACAACCCCGAGAGCCAAGAACGTGATAATTCTTGCGATAACCTTGGTCAAGGATTAAAGGTCAAAAAAACTAACCATAGTTAAATTTGGTACTCGACATTTCACCACTCGTCACTTTCTTTCATAAAGTTAAGGCGTCTAAAATCCCGACTCACGAGGTTGCGACATGATTATGGCAAGATTAATTAGTAACCTAATCTAAGATTTTCTTCCCATGTTTTGAGCCTTAATTATCGCCACATCGCGGTATCGCGACTCGGCATACCATTCTCCCAAAAATTTGTCTTCGAACTTCCGAGTCGTGATATGGCGAATAAAATTAATTATGAAATTGATGACGCTCCAAATCATGATTACTATTAATTGAATCCAAGTCGGCCCTCGCAGTCTCACGAGTTGAAGAGTCAAAATGTTAAAAGGAAGTTCACGATGAAGCGAACAGCGAGAAAATTATTTAAGTTGCTAAGATTTGAAATTTTTAAAATAAAATGAGATGTGTCCCATCCCACACATCGAGGTTTGTGCATTTCCCAAAATACCTGCTCACTCTCCATACCCCGACTGCCTGTCAAGCCGCCGAACATTGATGACATTAATGAAGAATTAGGGTAAATCCACAAATAAAAAGATCGGATTTACGCAATAAATTGTGTCTAATTGTGATTTGACAGACTTAATTCGAATAGTACAAAATTTTCAAACATATACGGGAGTTTCATTTTATTTTTAACATTTCTCATAAGCACATGGAGCTCACCTTTCTCCTAGTGAACTAATATATGCATGTATACATAGGTCTATCGCAGAAGAGCGAAAACACAGGTTTCAGACATGGCTCCAAGGAGAGCAGCGAAGGAAAATATCGAGGTTGCAGGGCAAGGCCCGGATAATGTCTCCAACACTTCGCCCCGGAGCGGCGGTTCAGTCCCTAGCTGGTCGTTCATTTCAGATATTCTACAATCTGAGTTGGTAAATTACTCAGACTCTGATGACAATGATAACAAAAAGGATGACCTGAACACTAAATACAAGATAGTTGTTCAGTCGGGAATGCACCGGGTTGCAACCAGACCTCGGTTGTTGCCATATTACGACATGATCTGATGGGCATTGGACCACATAGACCTACCCACCAGAACTATCGTAAATGATCAACGGGTCATGGTTGGGACTTTTAGACCGGAACATATCCAAACTATGTACAAGCTCCCAGCAACATCTGAATACACATATAACGCTGAATTCCTGGAGGGATTCAAAAAGAAGGAATGCACTGAGTTTGACAAAACCATGCCCGGTTTGATAAAATATTGGGTTTCACGCTCTGCGAAATTCAGAGTAAATGATCAGGGCATCTATTCGATTGCTTCACTGGAGCCACAGTATATGTATGTGGGGATGATGGCGTGCCGACTGTTTGGAAAGGAGGATACATCGCATTTCTACGTTGCCTGGGTACCTCTCATATTTCGGGTAGCAGAAGGTTGTTCATTTAATTGGGAAAAGATACTCTCGGACAGTCTTTTCAACCGGGTCACCGATTACCGAGAGCAGAAAGAAAGTGGAATACCATCCTCTTTTTTCATGTCTGCGTATATCATGGACGCGATATGTTCTATGACTCCATTCCCTTTGATGAACTGGGCTTGGAGTCCAGCCCAAGAAAAGCCTGTACACGAGTACCACGACAAACTGTGGGAAGGTAAAGCAGACAAATTTATTTATGAAGTTTTCAACTGGGTGATGGTGCCCCTCCACATCGCCATTTTTGGTCGTTCGCCACCTCGCATCTCGGATAGAATTGCTGCAAATCTGAGTGGCATCGCGGACTGGTACGTAGAAGCCGAGTTTTCCTACTTCAGAGTGTTCGGAGCTGTTGTTCCCCCTCTTGCGCTACCACTGTTGATCTAAAAATAGAATGCTGACTTGTTATGCTATGCAAGCACCCTCTACCTCAATAAAATAAACCTTAACAGGACCTTGCTTCATGTGTTAAAATATGCAAACTGGTTTATGTGTTTAGCTCTTGCTTCTTCTTGTAAATGTTCATGTGAGAGGAAAGGTTATTTTAAAGATTAAATATGTTCTATAAACCAATACACAACAACATAAATTGCATCAAATAACACAGCAAACTCACAACAATAACAAGATGATAAAGGAGTTCACCCCTCTCTGGGCTACATCTCCTTGAGCCTCCTTCAATGGACTTGGCTCCTTGGGATTAGTTTGTCAAATGTTCTTTTACAATATTCTTCTCAACTCCAATGGATTTACAGACTGTACCATTGGGTTCAGAATACATAAAAACCCCAATATTGCCTATTAGAACTCTGAAAATGGATCTTGTCTCATCCAGTAATGACCTCTTCTACATGTGGCCTCCAAGCTTCCCTGATATTCAATGGGGAAAAAACACCTATAAAAGTCCTCCAATGGATCTGAAACCTATCCCAATGTGTTCAGAGCATAATAATCAATCAAGAATGACTATTCAGTCTCAGAAATTAGACATGGGCTCATCTAAGCAATGCCTCAAACAATGAGGGCTTCAAGCTTCCTGGAGCTTCCTCAAACTTCAATGGTTAAAAACCTGCAAAAGAAGTCTTCAAATGCCTATGAAAATGGTTCCAATGGACTCAGAATGTCCAAAAACCCCTGGCTGGGCTTTTTCGACACCTCATTTGGCCAAAAACTCAAAAAGTTAGGCCTCCATTTTTCCCCCTTCAAGCTCTGTTACTCGCTCGCCATTTCGCACCTGTGTGAAAGTGAACCTGGCTTCTGGCGTTTCTTGTGCCTAAACTCAGTACATGCGCACCTCTCCACAAAATTCACCAATTTGTCGAACAGTTAACGGAAATAAAGCCCCCCAAGTCGGAGGTTTTGGGCGCATGGGAGACCATATGGCCACGTCCCGCGCATAAAAGGGGCTACCCGTTGCAAGGTTAAACCAAATGTTGACATGTGGCGGGTGCATGTTTGTGTGACTGTTTTAAAACCCAAAATGAATGCCCATTCCAAATTCCCATGCCATATTCAATGTAGTAGTCATATGTACTATCAAAAGCAACCACGGGCTGAACTATAACACAATAGCGCGCACCACACAATATATTTAATAGCCATATAAAATGGCATATAACCATTTCACCACACAAATCCCGCGCACCAAATTCCAATGTGGTGGTATTATGGTATAACAATGTGACCGGGGCTTTGTGTAAAGTTTGAACCCCCGCGCGCGTACCCACATATGCAATGGTCATATGTAAAACAATATAACCACGGGCCATTTAATTGAAACTCCCGTTTGAATTGTGCACGCGTGGAATACATATCGGTCATATCAAAATGAATGGGACCATGGGTCTACCTTTGGAACCCCGCGCGCGTCAAACACCAAAAGGCACGGTCATATCTTATGGCATAGAACTGGGGGTTTAATCCAAACTTTGTGCACGTTTTAAATATGTAATGGTCACATGTGAATACATAGAACCGGGGTCGGGGCTAAGCCCTGGCCCGACCCCCCGCCGGTTACCACATTTTGTGAATTGAAATAATTTAAAATTCATATACCTTACAAAAGCCAACGCGTGGCATAGTGGTCGGGAGGATTATTGTAAATCATTGCATGGTGGAAAGGTCCGGGTGTTCGCGTTCAAATGGTCACCAGGTGAGCAAAAGGAGAGCGCTAGCATACCCTGTTGGGTTTGGTAGGGCAGAACAACTGTGGAGCAAAGAGGGTTAAAGAAAACAAAACTAACTACAATCTAACTATCAACTGAAAACAAATAACACTGCGAAAATAAACAAAGAAAATCAAACACAAGACACAGAGGTCACCAATGGTTTCAGGCTGGTGTATTAATGAAACCAGAGCATGCTGAAGAAAGATACCAGAGGTTCCTTCTCCCCCCAGCGAAAGGCTCTTCGGGGCCCTCAACACAAATTTCTTTCCTTACAAATGAGATGAACTACACATAGCAGTGAAAGAACTCTCGGTGATGCAGCTGATGGGTTGTTGTTAAAGGATGAGCCCTTAACCATCTGAACAACATAACAGTGCATAGAATTCCTTGCCAAAATAGTGAATCCTCACGGCCTTTTATAGCAGCTCCCGGGCGGTCACGTAACCTTCTCAAAGTGTGAACAGGGACCCGTTTAGGGTTTATTTAGGTCATTAACCCGTCGATTTTGCAGATCCGGCTCTGATTTGAGAGTCAAATCATCTTGGGGTCCGGTCCGTAGGAGGTTGGGAGGCCGACCTATTCAATTAATACGCCGTATTAGCATATGCATGGGTTTTTGTGTTGACAGACGTGCGTCGAGCGTGCATGCGCTAATAACACATCTTTGTCCCGCGCATGCGCACGCGCGCCGCACTGCTGTAAAGCGCCCTTCAATTTTTGGTTACTTTGTATAGTTTTTGGCCCTTTCTGGAGTGCTGTGAGACTAATTCAGTGCCATGAATGACTTCATTACTGTTTTGATGATGTGGAGTTCTTGTCGCCATGTGCAGATGAAATTTCAGTGATAATAGATGCCCCCTGATGGATGAGGTTAGGAGCATACGTATAGCCGAAATCCATCAATGTTTCTTCTACTGAGAATGCCATTGTAAGGGAAAGAAAGAGTGGGACCGTTCAGAGTGATCCGTTGGAGAAAGAAGGAACCGGTATCTCGACCTTCTGAGAGACGTGCGGAGAAAAAATATACAATTGTGTACAAACGAGGCGGGCATGCCCCATTCTCATGTGATGTAACTTGGAAAAAAGATGATGGAAGTGTTGGTGTAGACAACTACAGTGCCCTCGGGGGCGGTAATGATAAAGGCAGAAGACAATTCTACAAAGGAACATACTCTGAATAACCGGAAATGATCGCTATAATAAGCAGCGACGATGATGTGGGCATTGATGGCCCTACCACGTTCAGAGGTCTTCGGCAAATGACAAAAATAAATGCAACAGTCGCAAAGTAAGACCCACCATAACATGAGAGAGTGTTGGCGTCGAATTTTATGGGGGCCAACGACAGCAGGGAGCAATGGTGTTTC
>SNQJ01S0244651.1:0-13247 GCA_010110895.2 Picea sitchensis
GGCAACGAAGTTTTTAGTGGCCCAGTCAATGGGCATTTCTTAAAAAAATGTTTTCTGTGAGCCGTAGTCGGCTCTTTTTGTTTTGTTTTGTAAATATTGTTTATGTTTTTGTTTTCGGACTAATAAATGACTCCATAACCCAACAACAAAGGCACTCAGTATTAAAAAGAGTTCTTAGAGCATCACAGGGACGACTTTATCCCCCATGGAGCCAAATGTTAGCGATAATTCTTGTAAGAGGGGCTAGAACGCAAAAGAATGGGCTAAAAACCCACTTGTCCAAAGTTTCGGATGATTATGCGCCCAAGGTAAGTCACGAGCAATATTGAGCAGCAGTGATTCGCGCACCCGGATCAACGGCGCATATTGAATTCCGGACCCCCCTTGCCTTTCTACCTTTAAGCGGGGGGGGTCCGGAATCGGGGGTGCACCTCTCCAACGACCCAGATCAGCGTGCCTGGATCAACGACGATAAAGAAAATTATGGACCCCCCTACCTTTCTACCTTTAAGCGGAGGGGGGGGGTCCAGAATCATGGATGCAGCTTTCTGACGACCAAGATCTTAGCGCCTGGATCAATGGCGCTCACACACTCCCATAATTTTCATCTCCTCTGTGTTTTAGCCTGCGTGGGCCCTGCTCCCACCATGTCATCATCCAAAACCACCTTTCCTCTGTTTCTGTGTGTCATCTGTCCTCCTCCACTCTTTCGTCCAGATGGACCTTTCCCTGTCTCATCGCCCACTCACCGCCTACCACATGTTCTTTTCTTTCCACGTCAGCCTCTCACTAAATTACACCTACCACGTCTATTCTCCCGCCCCCTCCACTCATATAACTTTTTCCTTATGTCATCCCCTACTGCCTCTCTCACCTCTCATCGTTCTTACCTCGCCCCTGCGGTTGTGGCCCCATCACTCCATTGTCGAACCCCACTTTCCGCGTTGGCCTCCATACCCGTCCTTCAAGCTATTCAGTTGTTCCAAGTGGCAGCGCAAGGAGTCTTCCATATCCCAAAAGTGTCGTGTTGGCCAGATAGCCCTCAATCCCAAGAAGGCAGTTATTGAAGAGGTTGGTGGTGGTTAGACATCGTCTCCGTCATAATGGGAGAGTCCTGCAATGAATTAAAGGCACGTCGATTCACCAATGAAACTGTCAAAAGATCGATTGCATCTGCCATAAGTTGCATGACCATTCAAAGATTGTGGCTGCAGAAGTGTCAGAAGCCATGCAGACGCAAAGCTTTCAATGCAATATCTTGGTTCCTCTGCTGTTGTTGTTTTGAGTATATGTAGGCATTTTTTCCATTTTTGTATCTATCGATGGTAGAGCTAAGCTCCCGACTGTAAAGTTTCAGTAAACATTCTGGTTTCCTGGTTATGCCTTTGTGTTTGAGATTTCCTGGTTTATAACAAGTAGTTTTCTTTTTCCATATTTGTTCCATCTCATGCCAAGGAGTCCACAGTCGAAGGATTCGCATGGACTGAACAATCTTGTTATGATAAAGGATTTTTCGTAACATTGTTGTGCCCCCTTGTATCTGTGTTTGAATGTAAGAGGATCTTGTGTTCGAATTCTTTCTTCTTCAGTCTGTTACAAACCAGATGTTTTTGATAGACCTCCGCACTCTTCTAATGCAAGTCTTCCCCCTACTCACCCTTTACTATGACTCACTATTTGAAGTTTATCAAGACCTCACTCGTTCCTGCATGCCTGGCCTAGTCTCTGAGCTAATACGATATCGTTTCTGAGTTTTCCTCCATTTGATCACCCTTTAAAACAAATCGTGACATTAAACTGATGGGCATTGGGCTCTTCTCCTGCAAGCAATCCAGGAGTGACTTCTGGCTCCAACAGTATCTTTGAAGAGTCTAATTTATTTTTATCAATCATTTCCTCTATCTCTATTTGGTGTTTTACGTCTCTTTCTTCACTCCTTTTTTCTAATGATTCTAACTCTATTTGGATTTTGGCATCTCTCTCTTCCCTCCTTTTTTCTAATGATTCCATATAATCGTAAAGGATATCTACAGTGATTTTGGGGGGCCTCCTCCTGTTAGGCTGAGTTTTTGGAATACATCGTTGAGTGCTCAAATTGAAAAGAAGAGAAAAAAGTAGCAATTATTATTTTGGATTGACTTTAAAAATGGAAAATAATTTTTTTAATTGATAATAACGATCTTAATTGTTATCTCAAATCAACTTTTACTTAGTATACTTGAACAAATAAATAAATAAATAAAATATATTTAAATCTCTTTGATTTTCACACGAAACTAGATTATAAATATATTTTAAATTAAAATTGAATCAAAGTAAAAAGTGACTCACTTGATTTCACATGTACAGGTGCTCAAATGGTTGAAGAAGCCAGAACTAATTTACGAACATGTTCCCAAGTGCTCAATGAGTTGAGGAAGACAAAACTAAAAATTATTCAAAATTGTAGAGAACATTAAAAAAAACGCAGAGAAGTTCCACTCGCCGAGAGACCGAGAGATCAGAACCATAGAGAAGTATTATGGTTCACACCACTGATAGTAACTGCAAATATTATTCTCGTAAAATAAATGTAATAACTACAAAGAAGTATTATTCTCGGTCAAAACCACAAAGATATATTGTTAGAAATAAAATATCTCCTTCAAAACCATAGAAAAGTATTATTCTCATTCAAAATCACAGAGATATAATGTTAGAAATAAAATGTCTCCTTCAAAACTGGAAAGAAGTATTATTCTCGTTCAAAACCGCAGAGAAGTAAGCCTTGCTAAATTGAAATTTAAAACAAATTAAAAAAACAAAATTATTAAATTAAAAATTAAAATAATAATAATAATAATAATAATAACTTTAATTAAAATTTTAAACAACAATTAATTTTTTTTTTATTAAACCAAAAATGAAACAAAATGATTTTTAATTTTGTTGAATGATAAGGTGGGGGCAATGTCGTGAATCGCCCCAACCCCTGCCGTGGTAACACCATTGTTCATAAACCTTAAAAAAGACATCTGTCAAAAACATGGGGACTTGCCGCTTGTTCTGCCACAAACGTGGAAACTAGAACATGCAGTGGACTGAGTGCCCCAACCAACCAGTGATCTATAACCAGAGTCTATGGTACGCAAAAGAATTAGGACTAAGACTAGAGAAAAAACCTGTAAAATCACTAGACATGAGGCAAACTCGAGCGTCCATCCAGGCAAAGTCAAAAGACGAAAGGTCGACAGCAAGTCAGGCATCGACTTTTCACAGGCTCACTTGACAGGGAGTCATATAGGATGTCCAAGAAATTATTGAGGGTGTATTGGTTGTGTTGTTGCTCTGCCAAATCCTTGTGCATCTCAAAGATCAAGACCAGGTGGTATTTTGTAAGCCTGCAAGAGCTGGGATTCGGGTGAGCCTGCTCTTCAACATCGTCGTCTATCCAACAGTCATCCCAATTTGTTCCAGGGTCCTCTTCCATGGTAGCAGTGGAAAAATACTTAGGAACGGTGGAATCCTAGCAAGTTCCTCTTCCATAGTAGCAACAAAATTATTTCCTGAGTGCTCCTCTTGAAGATGGATTTCATCTTCCACAATGTAGCCTGTCTCGACTAGCTCCTGGAAATTCAAAGGGGTGGTGGTGCAAGTGGTTGGTTGTTGTTCCAAGGTGGTTGTCGAAAAGAATGGAAGAATTTCCTCCCAGTTGGGTGGAATTTTCTCTTCCACTAGAAAACCTCCATGGAGACCCTCTGTGCTTGATGGATGGGGCTCCGGTGGAGACGCCTCATGCCAATTGTGATCAGAGGAGGGTGAGTGGTCCGAGATGTTGCTTGGGATGAGAGTGAAAGAGGTTGTTCCCATGAGTTTTTTTCTTGCCAAACCAACTATAATAGGATGGCCCTCGTCAGGAATTACCTCTCTCACGATGCATGGCTAAGAAGAGCGTAGGGTGAATGGAATTAGCAGTGGTGCGAGCAAGAGATAGAGGATGGAATTCTAGGGCATGGAGTAAAGAAAGAAAAATTAGACCATGAACTGCGACATAATGCTTAATAGAGGAGTCCCAATAGGACGATAGCATGAGGAGGACAAAGGAGCTAATGGTTTAGGTAGACATAAGTGTAGGAGTAATGGCCATTAGTTGTTTCGTACTGGTGCCGAGGAGCTGAACCTTAGTCTCCATTAAGACCTAGTGCACTAAGCCTTGGCAGAAGTGAAAACTAGACATCGAGACTAGATAGGGGAGGAGGGTGGTGGTGAGGAGCTTTAACTACCCTTGTATATACCCCAACTATTGATGTTTGTGTGTTCCATGTTTCACCCCATCTGGGGAATTGTGATTTTTTTTTTAAAACATGTGTTTTTTTCATTTTTTATATAACATTTGTTTGCGGAGTTTTAGTTTTTTTATTTTTTCATTTTTAATGTAAAATTACAAATATATATATATATATATATTCAAGTAGAATTTTAGGATTCAATTTAGAGTTTCTTCTCTATGATGGTACCAACTCTCAAGGTGTTATTTAAATTTCGTATTAATTTTAACTCCAAAAAAAAATGGGTGATACTCGTAGCATCACTTTTCGACTCAAGGTCAATTTTAAGGTTTTAAGTTTTTGTGATGGCCATGATTTCAAACAAGATGGAATTTAAGGATTTTGTCTGAAATGGTATCGATTATCAAGGTTTTGATGTCAAACAAGTCATAATTTTAACCACCACCCCCCAAAAGGGTGCTGCGAGTAGCACTTCTTTTTAAAATGGTGGTTGATTTTGGTGTTTTTGATGCAAAAATATGGGTTTTTTGGACTAGAGTTATCATTTTTAGGTCACAGTTTCATTAAGTTGGTAATTTTGTTTTATGCAGACATCCCAATCACTAACTTTCTTTCCCCCTTCAATCTACAAAACTCAAAGATGTGGACCCCCTTCTCTACAATGCATTCTCTCAAGCTTTCACGCCCCTTTCCCAACCTCCAACTTTCCCAAGCTCCAACATAGACTAGCCAAGGAAATCTCAATGTTGGGATCTACAGGGATGCTTAGTATCAATTTTCAAAATAGTCATACAATGCATCTCCCATCTCAATCTTGGCTCCCTTGTCTTGCAATTCATAAAGGTATTAAAGTAGATGGATGGATGGAATAATGAACAAAATAAAGGTATAATGATGGGAAACACTAAAAAACAAGAAATAAATATGCATTGATCTAAATTTCCACTTGGTATTCAAGGAATTCTTTCCCAAATACTCTTGTTTGCATCTCAAGGCTAATATTCCCTCTACATAAGCTAAGGTAAGGACTTTATCTTATCGTAAAATATTATACTATTTTTGGATTTGGCCTCTTTGGCCCCCTTAGCGTCCTCTCGTTCCTCTCTCGTCGAGTCATAGATCCCCATCATTTTAGTCCCCCTTGTCTTGCAACCAACGTTGTGTGTGTGTGTGTGTGTTAATAACTTTAATTTACATCATTTACATTCTTTGGCCCTTGGAAATACTATTTGGCTTAGCACTTAATTCACATATTTACATTACATTACATTCCAGGGATCAAAACTATGGTGTTAAATGAAAAGCCTCCCTAAATGTGAAGGTGTCATTTGGAATGGATCATCATATAATTTTTCATCTATATTGGTACTTTCTCGGTGGAAACATTGGAGGAATTGGCTTGCATGGCCCATTTTCGTGGTAGGTCCTAGTTTGGATATTTAAGGTCTAGAAACTTCTAGAGTCATTTTGAGGCATCAAATGACACTTTTTGGGGTCAAATATTTGTGACAATATCTCCCAACCCATGACATTGTTCTCCACATTGAGATATTTCCAATGGTGTGAAAATCACCTCAATCAAAGTTCACATGTGGAAGTTATGTTTCCACAAGTTAACTGACCACCATGGTACATAGTGGATGTCATGTCGGCCCCCATTACTCACACATGTGGGAATAATCACAGATGGAATTTCAAGAATATTCTAGAAGTTCCAAAACCTAACACCAATTGAGGGTTTAGGCATACAAAAACCTAACCCTAAATGGTTACCAAGCTATGTTAAATCTTGGGCCACTAGGAAGAGAGGGGGTTCCAGTCTCTTAGCATCATATTTGTTCCATAGTTGATCAAAGAATATAGGAGTAGGATTTGACAACACAATAGAAAAGGAAGAAGATTTTGTAGCAGCCATTCAGGCCACAATGTACAAGGAAATTCCATATTGAGTGCCCCTTTCTTTGTGCTTGTATTTTCATAACTGAAGAAAAGAGAGAAAATCATAGGCCTCACCTTGTAGTTGGGTTTTATCCCATGTCAGGATCCTAAGGATACATCTTGTGTTCATTCGTGTGGATGGTGTGTTCATTTTCTTGCTCTTTCATATTTTGTATTTCAATTATTTTCATAAATTGATTATTAAGCTAGTGATAATAAATATGAGATCTTTGGAAATAACCTACATAATATAAATTTCTAAATATTTCAAGATCTATTGGGATGAATTTTTCTAGTGGAATTTCCATGACAATTCATAGATCATTTATAATTCAACAACACAAGTGAGAAGCAAAGGCTTCTAACCTACTACATGACCATTGTTAATCTCCAGTTACGTGTATCTAATGTAAGGCACATCAACCAATTATTTTGTTACAACAATTATCACTAGTGTTATGAAATAAATTTCTTATGAGCCAAATATTCATACTCTATACAAAGATTTCATATTTAAACTTCATAAAACACATATAATAAAAATTATTTAATAACAAACTTATGCCCTTTTTAATATAAGGAAAAAAAATGTCATTCCACCACCATTCATGCAAACATAATCCTACATTATGCTTTCATGAATATATTTACCATGAATCAATTATTCATTTTAAGAATTAATTAGACAACCAGTAAAAATAATTAATGATTCCATTCTATTATTATTCTTTACCAGATTATATAACAAAGTAAAAAGGGTGAGAAACATACTTGTAAGTAATGAAA
Organism: Picea sitchensis; assembly: GCA_010110895.2. Taxonomy (NCBI): domain Eukaryota; kingdom Viridiplantae; phylum Streptophyta; class Pinopsida; order Pinales; family Pinaceae; genus Picea; species Picea sitchensis. Next base: position 6,993 of record SNQJ01S0244651.1, read on the forward strand.
ATGTTTAAAATCCACTTACAACAATCTCTAGAGGATCCTAGATACAACATCTAACAATGTCTCCACAATCTAAACTAAGAGTTGGGGGACAACTCTCCTCCCATCTTTCCCATCAGCCTCAAGTTGAGATCTCTCAAGCCCTCAACTACTAACGTTTATTTCCTTCCTTTAATTCTCACTAAACCAGGTTAATCCCCCAAGCACATCTTAAGCACATCTTGGATATCCCCACCACTCACCTACTAACAATAGAATTATCCTCCTCTCTCTCACATCCTCTTCCCAATACCAACAACAACCCAAAATATCCTTAACAAGTTCTCTTCATCCCTCTTCAAACATTCTTCCTCTCCTTTTCATGGATGACTCTACCTGTCATCCATACAAGGATCCATGCATGCACTAATCCCCTTAGATTAATTAATTAAATCTTAATTAGTTAACCCTTAATTTAGTTAGTGCACTTGTAATTGTTTTCCCTATTTTATAATAACTAATTTATTTTTCTATGCACCTTATAATATATGTATCTATATACATCTAGGTAAAAGTGTAACATTGGGGATACACATTACATACACCCTCCCTTCATCAAACTTCATTATGAAGATGCATTGTATTTTACTTGTTTCCATGCAATGCACTACATGATATGCATAACCATCATATAATATACACCTATATAATTAGTACTATTGTGTGGGTGAGAGAGTTACTCGTGTGGTCATCATGGGTAAATCACACACCTTAACTATTAACAAATAATCTAACTATGTTCTCTTGATTAAGCTTCCTAAATGCCTAATATGCAATAAGCAAATACACATAAAGGTAGGGCACGAACTTTGTCTTGGAATTATTTTACTCAAAAAGTTAAGCGAATTTTCAATGCATTACCTCGATAGCCTCCCAAGTATTAGATCCTAGCTATACATAATTATGCATGAAATCAATCAAATCACAAGGGTTACTTCTTCCCTCACTCAACCTCATTTAAACCTACCATTTGTTCAACATATAAAACACCCCCATTCTTTAGTATAGTCTCACTTTCCATGGCATAGGCCTTTGTTGCAACTAGTATAAAGGTCACCCTTCATGGTGTGACTGTAGTAGGCATAAAAAATTGCATTGCAACTTTGGGGGAGTGTGAGTATAACCCTCACCATCTCCTTGAATTTTGGAATTAGGCTCTCTATCCCTAGGATAAGATCCCCCTTAGGCCTTAGCTAGGCTTTATGGACCCAAGGAATCATTTGGATGGTACTAGGAATCTGATCTAGTATGATAATTTGCATACCCAAAGAATCTCTAAAGGATAGGCCAAAACTCTCTCCACAACTCCAACTAGGACAACAACCCTAGGCATCAAAAGTCCAACATAAAACCTCCATCAACAAGTATAACCCCCATCATATTCACATACTTTTTGTATTTGGCACTTTGGACCCTCAACCTTAGCTGGGCACTATGGCCCAAAGCCTCATGTATATAGTTTTAGGCATTTGATATGGTACTCTAACCTGCATACCCCAAGCATTGAAGTCCAACACCACAACTCCATTTATAAGTATTGCTCCCACCATTTCCTAATCTTTGGCATCCTATGAGGCAAAAGAACCACTGGAATAGGTTTAGTGGTTGAGTTTATCCCTAACGCTTAAGGTGTTACTTGTAGATATTTCTCCTTCATGGGTATGGACTTTGAAAAAATTCATTGAATGAGTTGGACCTATAGGCTTATGGGTGGATTTCTTGTCAAGGTCCCATTCATAGCATAAATCAAATCATTAATCATTGTCTATAAATGACAAGGAACCATGTGCTCTTATAAGAACATCACATCATGAAATATTACCATCAATGGAAAAGAATCACATGTTAACTACCACATGTCATCATAAGAAATATCACATCGTGAAATATCACCATCAATGGAAAAAAACCACATGTCATCATAAGAAACATCACATCATGAAATACTAGTATGCATAGCAAGAGCTATATACAACTACTGCATGACATCATAACAACCTCACATCATCATTTCATCTCGAATTAACAAAGAAACACATACTATCATAAGAAACATAAGTAGAATGAGTTACAGAACCACATACTAATACGGTGTCTTCTTAAGAAGCATAAGTCTGAAACATCATAAGTACTTGTATCATGATAGTCTTAACTTTAACATATACAAAAATGAAGTAGAACATGAACACACCTATCATCATTAAAAAATATTAATTCAATATAATAGTTAAATTTTGAATATTGTGAATTGCATCTATGAACGATGTAGTCAATTTTCATACTATTTGTCATTTAAATTTAGCATTCGAGATTCACTTTCACTCCAAATCAATATATTTTCATATGTGAAATTAACTAGGTTTTTGAATAATATCTTAAAATATTGTACTTTTAATTGTGCTTTTCAATAATATCTTAATATATTGTACATTTAAATTTAGTATTGATACCCACTTTCATCATTCTAAATAAATGTATTTTCTTTTACGTGGAATTAATTATGTATTTGAATAATATCTAAATATATTGTACATTTTCTCTATGTATTTTATCTCTATGTGGAGTGATGCTTTTGGAATTACTGAAATTTCCATGTTAAATAAAAAAAAAATCTCACATAATAAATGCATAAAATATGTGGTTTATGTAGCATTATTTTCACCAAAAGTATTCTTTAATTAGGAAAATGACTTTAGGGTGCAAGCCTATAGGTTGATGTGATATCATTTTCCTTCACTTTAATACTTAAACCATTGGAATTGTCAATGTCATCCCATGTGGGTCCTTTCAAGTTTGTTTTTTTAGTAATAACAAGTTTTCTTAGTACATTATTTTTCTTTTGATAGGGTTTTTTTCCACATTAATGCAAGACTTTTCTTAAGTTTGTTTGTTGTGAACAATTCCACATAGACAATAGTTGTATGTAGATGTAGTTTATGAGGCATTCAGTGTACCAATAGCTTCATTATCCAAAAGTTGGGTTTTGGAGTGAAAGTCTATGAATTGATGTGATAACATTCTCCCTTATTGTGGTACTAACACACCAATGCTAGCTAATTCCTTTGATTCCATTGCTCTGTTTGTAGATACAAGTCCTTAACCAAGAACAAACCTTCGAGACATGGTTTGAGTCCTTAACAAAAAGAGAAAACTAGTCTTTAAATATGGAAGAGAGTGTTAATGTGAAATGCAATCCTAATTGTTATCACTAAAATTTCATCCGCAAATGGTTACAGGAATCCAGCATCTTCAAAACACCCATTATCTCACTCATGGACCAAAAATACATTTCCAAAAGGTCCAAAACTATACAACTAGTTATAAAATTAGCATGCGCTAAGACTACACAGGGAGCATGCACACATGCGCCATCTAGAAACACAAGAAAAGAACAACTCACCCTTCAGAACAACTCATTTATGATATTGGTCAGCCTTCCACCCACTTCTAGTTTATCTTCCAAGTCAATTTGACATCCAAATCGTGGCTGAATCTGACTGGGAGGCTGGTCAAAGACCTAAGGGTGCCCTAAAGGGCCCCTTATTCACACTAAGAACTAGTTACGTAATGCCTCAAAGCTATGCTATATAAGGAGGCCATGGGTGCACTATATTTTCAAGGAATTCATTTGTATTGTTATGTTGCTTATATTCTCTTCGATAATCCTCTTTTCTCATCAAGAGTATAAAAGCACAATTTCATTTAGCCATTCATATCACCTCTTGAGTGAATGTGCTTTGGATTCTCTTCACCATTTCATTCTAGTTTGTTACTTTTAAGAAGAGCTCAATATTTGGGGGTCCAAGAGCCCTCCCTTGGAGGAAGAGGCGACCCATATATGTCCCTTTCTCTTTGGTGTTTTCTTTCCACTATTACAATCCTTTCCATTGGTGGCATGAATGTTGTTTATTTCTTGTTATAATGTTCTTATGCATGTTCAAAAATATTTAACATACAGCAAATGACATAAGTATAGGAAGAGAGAATGACATAAGTACAGAAAGAATGTACAGAGATTGTTGGCAAATATTTAACAGACAACGAATGCTTGTCATTGATGGCAACAGTGAAGATGACATGAGAATAACAAGTTTGTAATCAACAGGCAAATAGAAGATAAGTTTAGAGAGGTGAATGATCGAAAGCAGTAAATGATCGAAGGCAACGAATGAACAAAGGAAGCAAATGAGCAAAAGTTTGAGAAGAATCTCTTGAGAAGAAGAATCTCTGATTGTTGAAGAGGGAGATAGATCTCAGTAGTCATATCTGAGCACAGGGTCCAAACACCCTCGGATCGAAGAGAACTTGCACTATCTTTAAAGTGCAAGGAGAAGAGGGCGTAATCGCAGTATGAAAAATCACGATGAAATCTGAGCCGTCAGATCAAGCTTTGATCTGGACCGTTAATTCCAATCAATGTTGGAGTATCGGGGATCAGGACTTTGAAGTGACAAAAACACTTGACAACAAGAATGCCAAAATTGCGATATGAGAATTCGCGATTTAATCGTAGCCGTTAAGTTAAGAAGTGATTTGGACTGTTGATTTTCTTCATGGAGTATCGGGGATCGGGACTTTGAAGTGACAAAAACACTTGACAACAAGAATGTCGAAATCGCGATATGAGAATTCGCGATTTAATCGCAGCCGTTAAGTTAAGAAGTGATCTGGACCATTGATTTTATTCATGGAGTATCGGGGATAAGGACTTTGAAGTGACAAAAACACTTGACAACAAGAATGCCAAAATCACGATATGAGAATTCGCAATTTAATCGCAGCCGTTAAGTTAAAAAGTGATCTGGACCGTTGATTTTCTTCATGGAGTATCGGGGATTGGGACTTTGAAGTGACAAAAACACTTGACAACAAGAATGCCGAAATCGCGATATGCGATATCGCGATTCAATCGCAGCCATTGAATTGAGAATGAATCTAGACCATTTATTATAGCTCATGTCGGAGTTTCACGAATCACGATATCAAGAAGAAAAGAAACAAATGCAACAAGAATCTCGATTTCACGATATGCGATATCGCAATCCAATCATAGCCGTTGAAACAAGTTCATATCTGGACCGTAGGTTCAACTCCGTGTCGGAGTTTTACGAATCGCAATATGAAGAGACAAAAGAAACCAAGCAACTTGTATTACGAATTTGTGAAATGCGAAATCGTGAAAGCGCCTTATGCATAAGGCTGTGGTCACAACACCTGGTCACGGGAAGAGAAGGAGTCAGTCCAGATAAGCTCCATTTCGGAGTTTCAGAGATCGAGACATGAAGTGTCGAGACACTTGGGAACAGGAATGTCGAAATGTCGAAACCCGACTTAAAAAGGCAAGAATAATAAACATCATCCAACGGTGTGGATAAAACTTGAATGCGATCGGAGGGTTACTGTCCTTTCTCACAGATTAACTTTTCAGTTACAAATCTGTTAGTTAAATGGACTCATGATTGCCAATCAGTTAGCGCTTCAGCTTCTTATACAATTGTCATCATTTTGCCGAAGCAGTTGGGAAGTTGAACGATCATGTTCATCTGAATAAAAGAAGATGAAAACAGACTGTGTCTGGTGAGTGGTTCTGCAAGTGAAAAAGAATGAAACTGTAAGAATAGAGAAGAAGAGAATGTGCAGGAGGAGATTGAGAATATGTGCAGTGTGAGATGAAACGTAGAGCAGAATAATGGAACAAGTTGAAGCAGAGAAGAATGAGAGCACGAGTTGATGCAAAGCATACCTGCTGAACATATAGAGGAAGAGAAGAGGAGCATAACAGTTTGCAAAAGACCAGATTTACAGAACAAAGAAAGATTGGTAAGAACTGATTTATCTATTAAGTTCAATTTTTATTTAGCCATTCATATTCTAGGGAGGTTGGGAGGTGCTAGGGAGGACTGTTGTCCTCAGAGGTTCAAGTGGGAGCTTGAACATAGGAAGTTTTATCTTCCATCTGTTTGCAGCCAGAGAAACAGGGTGGTAGGGTGGTGCTAGGGAGAACAAGTGTTCTCTGTTATACAGGTTGGAGCCTGCGTAACTGGAAGTTGGTGCTTCCATCTAGTTGGTGCTGGAATATTCAGGGAGTTGGTTCTTCCTTCTAGTGGGTGCTAGAGAAACCAGAGAGTTGGTTCTCTCAAACAAGTTGCAGCTTGTAAAACAGAGGTTGCAGCCTCACATTGAGTTGGTGCTCAATTATAGATGATGTACAGAACTTAA
>SNQJ01S0244652.1:0-13273 GCA_010110895.2 Picea sitchensis
AAAATTGAATTGCTTGCAACAAAGTTAAACTATGGAAAAAAACATCAAATTTTTTGTCTACGCAAAAACAAAATCGTGGTCAACACAAAATTGATTGCTATAATCTCGAGCCTTCGAAAAAACTAATAATATAAACATAAACTCAAACACCACCTACAACTCAAGATGACTTAGTCTTTGTTATTTTGCTTCCCTACTTCACGACATTAAACAACAGTAAAATTACTTAATCAACAAAATCGCCATATAAACACAACCATAGTATCCTTCCCTTAGGCATCCATCAAAATAATAGAAATATATAAAAGATGAATGCAGATTATAGACTTTGATTAATTTGAATGTAAACTTTTAAAAACTAGCAAAGTCATTTGGTTAAAAACTAATTTTGATCAAAATAAATACATTTTAACTTAATTTGTTACTTCAATTTCAATTTTTTTGTCATCCATGTTGTTAAATGTTTAATTAATTTTATTAACTAGTGAACGGTTTGAGTTTTTTTTAATAAGATACTATTAATTTATAGTAAGAAATCGACTAAATATATATCCACCACCAATATTAGAAAAAGTTTACTTTAAAGTATTTGTTGAAAAATAAATAAACCTAATCAAAACCAAATGGATTCGTCAAATAGTATGCTAACTTGGTTGGGAGAATTCTACCCAAATCCATTTATGAGGGGAAGGCATGCATATGAGATCATCTCTTTGTCTAATGATTAATGCAAATGCATACTTTATAGGTTTGTTCCCTGTTATCAGACGACATATTGACGAAAATAAGAAAATATGTATGATACAAAGGTGTTGGCATTGCTAGCATATTAGATTAAATATAGCATTTTAATTTAGAAGAAGAAAAGCTAGATTAGAATACAAAGATCAAAAGACCAAGTTAAGTTTATGAGAAAAGTATTTCTCAATAGTGAAATGGCTTCATTCTTAGAACAATCAATAAATGAGATAAAATAAGACTAGAATAAATCCATCTTAATTCTGGATTTATCACAAGTTTAGAGGGATCAAATTTTTGAAGGTGTAAACATTCTCTTAAGTTTTTTAAATATAAAAAAATTTTGCACTTTGAGGGACTTGATCTCTCTAGACGCATGATAGATCCAGAGTTCAGATGGATTTTTGTTGGTGTTGTTAGAGAATCTCACCTACATATAACTAAGATCTCTCATTAATCCCACAAAGATCAATGACAAACAAAGGATAGAACACTATGGAATTTCCACTAGATCTAGTTTGCAAATTAATTCTATATTAATAAGTGAAGAGAAAGAGTCTTACATATACCTGGTGGTTGTCCTATTATATCTAGGTTGATGCAACTCCTAGCTTCATATCCAAGAATCTGCAATTAAGCACCTACACACATACAACAGTCTGTACCCTTCTCAACATTGCTTAGCATGAGAGAAATCTAGTCTGCAGATATATCTAATCCAATTTCCTCAAGACAAATCAGATCTACCAATGTATAGTATGAAAGAACATAGATCACACACATTGGAGGGGAAAGAGACCATAGATATATATATATTAAAAGCAAAGAAAGTACAACATGATATGTGTTACCTTGAAACTATTGAAGCACCTTCCAACTCCAAGCCCCTGAGACTCCTTCTTAGCCCTCTCTTTCAAATGTGGATGTATCAACACTCAACTCTGAAGATTGGAGCAGGGATGTCTCTCTAGTTATATTCTAGCAACATAAGGCTATGATGTATGAATTAGAACTATCTCATCCCCTTGATTTGGCCTTCATTTATATAATGATGGAGGAGGTTTAGAGGTGGGTTCAAGGCGTAGAAATCAGTGGAAACGGGTCATGCACAAGTTCCAGAGCCTGAGATGCATCATGGCCAACTCATATTTCGATGATCTCCTCCTAATTCATTGGTTTTAGAAGGTTTTAGGGGCGGTTTCTTGTTGCAGTAAGGCAAGGAGCGATCAGCTGCTTCTTGCAAAAGTGCAACAAGCGACCAATCGCTCATATGTATAGGAAAAGAGAAACCAAGCTCAAAAACATGGTGTTTTGTTGGCAAAAGCATGTGATTTCAACAAGATGACATCAATAGGTCCCCTATGAGGCCTAGGGTGACTAATAGAGGTGTATCAACTAGTTCTTTATATATATATATATATATATATATATATATATATATATATATATATATCATTGTTTGATAGGGATCAAATAATTTGAGGTGTGAATCTTTCCTCAAGGACTTGATCCCTTTAAATGTTAAGATGGATTTACACATTCCACATGTCAACTCCATGTTGAGCACGGAAGGAATTATACATCTCTCTAATATTGTCCAACACAGCATTGAAATGTTTTTGCTATAAGAAATTTGTATTTATGGCCCACATTGAAATATATTTTTTGTTATTAATAATTTTTTGAATGTCACTTATCAAATCCATATTAAAATTGAAGGAATTACACATCTCTCCACGCGTCAACTCTTTCCACATCTCCACATGTGTCAACTCCATGTTGAGCACCGAAGGAATTACACATCTCCCTTAGAATTACTTACCAACACACCATTTAAATGTTTTTATTATAAGAAATTTGTATGTATGGCCCACATTGAAATATATTTTTTGTTATTATTTATATTTTAATTCCAAGTAGCAACTAATATTAAGAATTGAGTGAATTATACATCTCTCTCATACTCGAAAATTTAGAAAGCACCTATGGGTGGAATAAAAAAGATGTTTCATCTCCCTCATTCAATGAGATCCATTCTTTTTATACCTACCTTTGGCAAGATATCTTGTAATTACTTTTGAGTCAAAAGCTTTTGAGTTTCCATTAATTGATAATTTTTTAAATTAACTTTCAAAATTTAATATTTGAATCTCAAAAATAATTATTTTAATTGTATTACAAAATCATTTATTTATTATTGAAAATATTGAAATGAAACATTTTACGAAATTTTGATACTTTAAAATAAAATAAAATAAAAATAAAAAATAAAAAATAAAAAATAAAAAAAAGAAGAAGAAGAAGTAATGTGGTCTCACATTATTACTATAAATTTCTTTCTTAAATAAGATTAAATATTATACAAATATTTATTTTTTTGAGCAACATGTCCTTGCAAATCTGTATATGGCATCAACTATGTACCCTCTTTGATCCTGACAGCCTGTCCTTACAAAACTATATATGGTATGTATCCTCCTTGATTCGACGGTAGGAAAGTCAGCACTAGAATCTCTCAAAGAAACGGGAGTCGGACAACTGAGTTGACAGTCAACATTCAATGAATCATCCTTGTGTTTTCAGAAGTGAACATCCGGGGCCCCCGAAGGATCATTGAAAACATAATATCTCTTGATTTTATTTTTATTTTTAATAATCTATTATAAAAAAGTTACACTATTTTATATATTTAATTTTTATTTTAAAAAGGTTCATCAATTTCATATATTTAACTTATTTTTTTTTTAAACGATAGTAAAAAGTTAATTTAGGTTTTTTTAATAGTTTTAAAATTTGTAATTTTTTTAATATTTCATAACCTTACACTGAGTTGATTTTTTTTAATACTATTAAAAATAACATGATTTTCTTTTTCATATATTTAACTTTATCTTTTATCTGATTTTCATTTTCTTTTTCATATATTTAATTTTATCTTTTATCTTTTTTAACTTATAATAAAAAGCTTATTTATTTATTTTTATATAGTTTTAAAATTTGTAATTTTTTTAATATTTCATAAACTTACACTAAGTTGATTTTTTTTTAATACTATTAAAAATAATATGATTTTCTTTTTCTTTTAGATAATTTAATCATTTGTTGTTAACTATATTTTTTTTATTTATTAAAAAAACAAAAATATTTATGTAGTAGGAGCAAGTTTCATTTAACCTCATTCTATTTTAACAATATTTAAACTTCAACTTTATCCACTCAAGTATGGAGGGAGTCCATTGTTTCACAAACAAGGAGGTCTCATACACTAATTTGGTGTTTGTCTTGGTTGTGACCTTAAAAATTAAATTATTATAATACATGATCATAAGTTTCAAGTGTTTCATAATTATTTTTACTTTTTACTTTAGATTATAAACAACTATTACATTAAAATATGTAGATAGGTATAAACAACTTTACTACTAATTTCACTTGTTTCACAACTCTTTTTTTATTCTTTTATCTTACGAATCACAATTACCATTTAAACCAAGAAAACCTAATTTAACCATGCGCCTTAACTTTAATCAACCATCCCACCGACTTGGACCGACTTGGTCACTTACATATCGTCAAAGCGGCTCGTTTATCTAAAGAGTAATCATATCATATTGGTGTCTCATACCTTTGGGTCCAAAGATGAATTCACCCATGGGTTTACTATTTGGTAGAGTTTTTTCTCCCTCTCAATCTATTCTAATTAAAATATTTTTACTAATTTAAAAAAAAAATTATTAATTTAAAATATTCATAATTTTTGGGGTTGCTTAGTTAAAATATTTTTACTAATGTTTTAAAAAATATTTTATTAATTTAAAATATTCATAATTTTTGGGTTGCCTTTTAACATTTAGTTTATTTAAATGGTAAGAAAATCAAATTTATTAAAAAAATTATATATTCAATTGAAATAAATAGTGATAAAATAAAATATATGATAATTAAATTCAAAAAGATCACTTAGGAGTATATAATAACAAAACTGGGAGAGTTTCTTCATATAAATATATGGAATCACAAACATTGACAAAAAGATAAATGGAGGGTGGAAAGCTTATTATGGGTTTGAAGGCAATAGTAAATCAAAGAACCTTTAAATATGGGATAAGAAAAACTCTTCTTTGAGAATCTCATCACTAGTGTTATTTTATATGGATGTGAAGTTTGTTTGAGAGTATCATCACTCTTGTTATTTTATATGGATGTAAAGTTTGGGAATGCAGTGTCTCTAAAAAATCGTGGAGAAAGATAGAGAAAATCCAAAAGAATTTCATAAATTATAATCTCGAAATTAAATGCAATACACCCTACCTTGTCCTCCTCATAGAAGTGATCATTTCTCCTATTGCGAGCCTTTCTGCCATTGAGAGCATGGCTATGACTACTTATTTTATGTATAATAACGAGTTAAAGAACATGGAAGACGAAATGCTTCTCAAAATTGCTTCAAACTCTAACCAAAACCACCACGTACAACTAGCACAAATGGTATAAAGATGTTCAACCTTGGCTAAATCATTAGGGAATAAGGGAAGAGATCATCCTGCGGAGTGAATAAAGGAAGAGATCATCTTGCAGAATAACGATAATATTAAAATTATTATTACTTCTAAACTTAAGGAGATTTTGTGGTGCAATAAATAATTAGAGTATAATAGAAAATTAAGATAATATAAGGAGGTCATCAACCCTAATCTCGAGGATCAAAAGTATCTCTCAATGCACATTGCTAAAATAAGAACAAACTATCATGACCTCCATAACAAAACTGGGCATTGAACAATTCCCAAAATGTCCTAGGATGAAAGAATATTTCATCTTTTTGACACTAAGAGGGTGTAAAATGAGACTTGCCTATACCTAAATTAGATCTCAAATTCAAAAGATTTGTCACACTATTGACCTTCCTAACCTTCTAACTCATCAAAAGTATGGTGATTTTGGAATGCTTCTCTTAATGTTTTTTCAACACAAAAAGAAAATTATAAAGAAACGCAATTAATTCCTTCCCTTTCTTAAGGTCAGATAAGCCAAATTTAGTCTCAATGGCCATTAACATCTTCGTCATCATCATAATCTCACATAATTTTATTAATAAATAAATCTAAATTTAAAATAATTGGGTCGAGAGGTGCTCTACAGCCTAGTATGGAGGATATGTTGTCATGTACACAACATTAAAAAATTAAAAAAAATTGCTTACATTAAAAAATTTTAAAAAGTACAAATTTGCTTTAAAGTAAAAAAATCACAAGTCAACTTTAAAGTAAAAAAAAATATACAAGACGGCTTTAGAGTAAATAAATTTGTATTTATATTAGTTGACAGAGTTTACAAGAATAAATCAACTCACTTTGAATTCCTATTAATACAATTGCTCCATCTTTTTCAATCTAGCTAGATAATGGAAGATGATGCACCCCAAAATGGCGATGAAACAATAGTGAAAATATTGTTCTACAACATTATAATTTGAATATGATTTTTACACAAACAATGAAATTATTGTTAATTTTGCATGCAAAGATGGAGAGAAAGCAAAGTAAAATTGCAAGCAGAAAACATGCACAAGTATACACCCACCTTTTCATAGTTGTATGCCCATAGTGTAAATGATATAAGCAAGAGAATTATGTTATAAGCACTTCCAAATGTTTTGTACATGAATGATATTGTCCTTTTCCTTTTCTAGCCTAATGCATTATGCATCGCTTACACAAAGAAAAGGTTGTAAATAAAACTTATCCAATGCAATCATATGTTTATCTATCTAGAAGAGAGTTAAAAACAAAAAATGTAGATTCCAGAAGCAATCTTGTTGCTAAATATTTGAAAAAACAATATATTGAACATGTTTAATAAATTATGCATTGTGCACATAAAGGGTTGTAAATTAAACATATCCACTCAAGTAGTAAGTTAGATAAATTGGAGATATTTTTTTACTAGATTTGATCAACAAACTCCGAGATAAATTATATATTAAGAATAATAATAATAATAATCTAATTTTAAGATCACGACCAAGCTAGATACCAAATTGATGTATGAGACCCCTTTGTTTATGGGACAAGGGACCCCCTCTGCCCAACAATTTAATTGGTAAATACTTTTTAAAAATATTTAAACATATTGTAAAAATAAAATCAAAATTGTATTGAGAACTTTAAATATGTTCAATGACATTAATTCTATTTCAATATTCATATTTAATATTAAGGAACAAAGTAACAATTTATCTACAACGAATTTTAAAAAAAAGGTATAATTTCCCTTAAATCTAACTAAAAAAGTATTAAAAGTATTAATATTGACCCATGGATATTTTAAAATTCTTTTTAATAATTTTTTAAATCTTTTATATATCCATTTTTATCATGAAATTTATACACTTTTTATTTATACTCTTGATACAATTTCCAATTTGAATTTGTGATATTTTTTAAGTTTGTGATTTATCATATTTAAATTGTTTAATGTTGATTTAAATTTTTATTATAATATTTGTCATGAAATAATAACAATAATTAATCTCCAATTGGTATTATTGGTAAGTTTGGAAGATTACATATAAGTTATAGTTTTAGCAATTTGCACCAACAATTTGTAGTCGGATATATTTTAAAAACAAAATAACTCAAAGTTGAAGGAGTCATGGTCACCAACAATAGATTTATGAGATATAAATCGAAGAAGCCATGGACATTAAAAATGGATTTATGAGATTTAAAATTGAATGAGTCATGGCCATCAAGAATGGATTTATGAGATTTAATTGAAGGTGGATACCCTGTGGTATAGTTGATCAAACTACTTATAATACATAGATACATGTTTAAAGAAATTTAAATATAGGAACACAATATTAAACATTGTGTTTTAACGATTGCGAAGAAGTAACATAGGGATTAAATACATTTGTAGAGGTAATATCAACTAAAACCACTCTGCTAGCAGGTACTTTTCTATTTGTTTACTTTGTTGAATTGGAATAATTAATATTGTATGGCTTTCTCGTGTTGTATGACGTTTTTTTGCACTAGCCCCACCAAGTGGGATAGAATATCATGCATAGACAAAGAGAAAACAAAGTAAAATTGCAAGCAAGGAAACATGCATAAGTATACACCCACCCTCTCATAGTTATATGATCATACTCCAAATGCTATAAGAAAGAGAATTATGTCACCTCCCTCCTTGACAAGATCAAAGAGGAGAAATTCAAGAGATTCGTTGACATATATGGAGAAGAAAAGAAAACATATGGCATACACAAACAAAAACAAGCCAGTGACACCTTCTGAAAAATAAATATATAACTAAGTTTACCCATGGGATAGGAATACAATATTAAACATTGTGTTTTGACGATTATGAGAAAGCAATGTAGGAATGAAATGCATTTGCAGAGGCAGGATCAACCAAAACCACTCGAATAACAGGTACTTTTATGTTTGTTTACTTTGTTAAAGTGGAATAAGTAAGATTTTATGAATTTCTCATGCTCCATGACGTTTTTCTTATACTGGCATCCACCAAGTGGGACATAATATCATGCAGAGACATAGAGAAAGAAAAGTAAAATTGCAAGTGAGGAAACAAGCATAAGTATACACCCACCCTCTCATAGTTATATGATCATATTGCAAAAGTTGTAAGCAAGATAATTATGTCACCTCCTTGACATGATCAAAGAGGAGAGATTCAAGAGATTCGTTGACATATATGGAGAAGCAAAGAAAACCTATGGTATACGAGGTCAAAAATAAAAGCAAGTTGGTTACACCTTCTGAAAAATTAAATATATAATTGATTGTGCCCGTGGGATAGGAATACAATATCAAACATTGTGTTTTGACAGTTACGAGGAAGTAACGTAGGGATGAAATGCATTTGCAGAGACAGGATCAACCAAAACCACTCGAATAACATGTATGTTTCTATTTGTTCACTATGTTGAAGTGGAATAAGTAAGATTTTATGACTTTCTCATGTTGCATGACATTTTTTTTGCACTAGAATCCACCAAGTGGGACACAATATCATGCAGAGATAGAGCGAAAGAAAAGTAAAATTGTAAGAGAGGAAACGGGCATAAGTATACACCCACTATGCCATAGTTGTATGTTCATGCTACAAATGTTATAAGCAAGATTAACTAGATTTCTATGTAATTAGATTAACTAGATGCATATGAATATCATAACGGAGATTATCATGAATATCAGCTATTTATGAATACTATTCAACTTAGAATAAGAGGATCCTTAGAGATACAAAATTAATTTCTTAGAACAAGGATAGCAAATTGTAAAATACATTAGAGATATACATTAATTTCAGTGTAATTAGATTAACAAGATGCATGGATTTCAATGTATGCCAATTTTATATTGAATTTAATTATATATTATGGTATTTATATGAACTAAATGCATTGATTTATGTGTACGTGCATTGCTTTTAGTGTTTCAACATTAGATTTGATGTGTGTTGCATTGATTTCAATATTTCCTTTCTTTCATACAGAGCTACAATTAAAACCATGCACGTCGTATTAATATATTTAACATGAGGTATATACTAGATATATCCCTATGACAGTGTGTATGGTTATCAGAACGGATATTATCATACCAAGAAATAAATCGTCATAACAAAGATTATCAAAATGAAAATTGTATTTGAGATTGGTCTGAAATTTTATCCCTGTGACATAGATTAATGCAATGACATTATTAAAGCAGTGTGTATGAATATCAGAACAAAAATTATCATGAATATCAAATACTTGTAAATACTTATGAATAATACTTTCTATGTTCTCAACAAACTAAGGAAACTGAGTAACAGATTCATCTCAGACATATACGTATACATAATTTTGATCATCAACAAATTGTGTCACTATACAAAAAAATGGAGCAGATAGATTGACATTGATCCTTCTCGATAATAATATCTATACTTTCAACCAATTGAGGAAAGTAAGTAAATTTCAAATGATAAAATTAATTTTAAACACGTGCATATACATAATGTTGATCATTTATAAATTTGGTCACTATAACAAAAAATGAAGAAGACGGATTGACATTGATCATTCTCCATAATACTCTCCATACTTTCGACCAATTGAGGAAAGTGAGTAAATTTCAAATGATCAAATTAATCTTAGACATATACATATACATAATGTTGATCGTCTACAAATTTTGTGTGACCGCCTACGACTAAAACTAACCTAGATCTATCTTAACCTTGAATCTATCAAGCGTTGAGAGGGATCAAATCTCTTGAGGTGAAAACCTTTCCTCAAGTTTTGCACTCTAAAAGTTATCTGCACCTCAAGAGATTTTATCCCTCTCGGTGTTTAATAAATCTGAGGTTAATATAAATCTATACTAATAAGAACAAAATATTATTATTATTATTATTATTATTATTATTATATATAATAAAAACCATATTACAATATAAAATTTCTTAATTATTTTTAAAATTGGTTAAATTCTATAGTTTATTATTTTGGATTTAAATTTTATTATCATATTTTACTTTTTTTAGTTGGTTAAATTCTAAATTTTATTATCATAATTTTACTCATTTAATCAATACAAGTTTGTTATTTTTTTTTATAATTGGTGGAATCGACAATTGGGCGGGCTCGCACTCGTGTTACACGCGGTCAATTTTGGCCACTGCCACTATAACCTCTAGGCGTAACCATGCAGTCCCACACATGGTACACATAGCTTTGCAAGGTTTGAACCGACGATGTCATAAGGAGTTCCTTAACAGTGCACTCTATCGCCAACTGATCTACGCCTCCTAGATTACTTTAAATTTGAAGGACATGGGGTTGGGCTTTGATCAACTTATGTGTGCATGGGTCACAATACCATTTAATATAATATCTCTGAGTGCAACTACATGTTTTACCACTACCTCAAGGTGTCCCCATGGCTTAAGGTTAGGCCCTTGTGGAAATTGAACCTTGCCTGAAGATGAAAAACTCCTCGATTTCCACCATTGAATCTAACCCCTTTGAACAGTACAAATTTGTTATTTAAAATCATAATCGTTTCTTATTTATTTTCAAAATAATAAATATCATAAGATATTTTTATTCCCATTATGAAAAAGTAATATATCCATATATATATTATATGCAACTAAACCAATATAAAAATGAAAGATAAAAAAAATATTTAGGAAAACTAATACAAAATTAGAATTTCAGGAAATTAAAATTATGTTTTAAAATAATAAAATTATAAATATGTAATAAAAATAATAATATATAGATTATTTAAAAAAAAATTAATTAAATATGTTAAAAAATAATTGAATGTACAATTAATTATTCAAAATAATGAATTTTAAAATTAAAATTATGTTTTAAAATAATAAAATTATAAATATGTAATAAAAATAATAATATATAGATTATTTAAAATTTTTGTTAATTAAATATGTTAAAGATGAGATATAAAGATAGTTATGAATTTTTTTATAAATCTTTCTAATTTTCGAAGATTGAATTTCTTAAAATATGTAATATGGGATATTTTGTATAATATTGAATTTCAGAGTATATAGTGATTTGATTAGAAATCCGTTTAAATTTATTTTAATTTTGAATTTGTTTAGAGAGATTAAAAATTTGATTAAAGATCCCTTTAAATTTGTTTTAATTTTAGATTTGTTTAGAGGAATTAAATTTATGAAATGTAATTTTTTAAACAACTTTAAAATTTGAGAAAAATAACACATTTTCAAATGGATGAATCTAAATTAATGACATTTCAAGAAGAGAGGTACATTTTATATTGTGAAGAAATTGTAATGTTAATTTAACCTTATTTTAAATTTTATATAAAACAAAAAATAAAATAAAGTATAAATATAAAAGAAATTGTAATGTTGATTTAATTCTATTTTAAATTTTGTATAAAACAAATAAAATAAGTGTTGTATGGCAGTGTAGTTCTTGTCAAGCAGGTTACAAGGTAAATTGTGGAAAATGGGGTTGAATTGTAAATGACGGAAGTGTTTGGTGCAAAATGTATATCATGAAAATGTTGTGTTCAACATGTATATCACGGAACATGGGGCATAAAATTTCGTTAGCACTAAGGCGTGACCCCGTGGAGAGATAATTGGCTAAGTGTTGAAAGGAATTGCGGTCGGTCGGGCTCATGATATGACGATATAGGACCATTAATTTAAATTATATTTATATTAATGTATTGTAATAGCTAATTTGTGGTCCAAATGTAGATCATGTTCCAATATGTGGAGGAATTGTAGACCACGAAAGTTTTTGGTGCAAGATGTATACAGCGGAACTGTAGATGATGCAAGTTTTGGGTGCAAGATCTATAATAGCGCATCGAAATGTAAATGACAGAAGTGTTTGGTGCAAAATGTATATCACGGAACATGGGGCATAAATTGTATTTATCTTAATGTATCGTTATATATAATTTGTGGTCCAAATGTTGACCACGTTCCAATATGTGGAGGAATTGCAGACCACGGAAGTTTTTGATGCAAGATGTATATAGCGGAATTGTATATGACATAATTTTAGGGTGCAAGATCTATAATAGCGCCAACCCGGGGGTCGGTCGGGCTCCCGTAAATCGTTGTTGAATACGTTTTTTTTGTTGTTAATGGCAATAAGCGAACCACTGAGTTGCCACAAGTAGAAGCAGAATATATATACAATTTGACAGGCGGGGCCTTACGTCTCCTCGGGAGCCCTTGTCACGACCGTTTTTCTTCTCTACTATCTTTCTTGTTACTTATTCATTTTTTCGAAAATGTCCCAATGGGCGCGTTGGTGGACGGACCGGTTCACATTTGAACTTGTGCTTTTATATTGTGACTCTGACTGACCGCTAACATCCACTTTGAATGACGGAAGTGTTTGGTGCAAAATGTACATCACAGAAATGTTGTGTGCAACATGTATATCACAGAACATGGGGCATAAAATTTCGTTAGCGCTAAGGCACGACCCCATAGAGAGATAATTGGCTAAGTGTTGAAAGGAACTACGGTTGTTCGGGCTCATCATGTGACGATATATGACCTTTAATTTAAATTGTATTTATATTAATGTATTGTAATAGATAATTTGTGGTCCAAATGTAGACCATGTTCCAATATGTGGAGGAATTGTAGACCACACAAGTTTTTGGTGCAAGATGTATACAGCGGAACTGTAGATGACACAAGTTTTTGGGTGCAAGATCTATAATAGCGCGTCGAACTGTAAATGACGGAAGTGCTTGGTGCAAAATGTATATCAGGGAAGTGTTGTGTGCAACATTTATATCACGAAACATGGGGCATAAAATTACGTTAGCGCTAAGGGCGGAGATATAATTGGCTAAACATGTATATCACGAAACATGGGGCATAAATTGTATTTATATTAATGTATCGTTATATATAATTTGTGGTCCAAATGTAGACCATGTTCTAATATGTGGAGGAATTGCAGACCGCGGAAGTTTTTAATGCA
>SNQJ01S0244654.1:0-13246 GCA_010110895.2 Picea sitchensis
TCATCCCCCCTATCTATCTCTCTCACTCCCTGTACCTCTATCTCTCTCGCTCGTCACTTTCCCTCCATTTATCTCTCACTCCCTCTACTTCTATCTCTCTCTCTCTCTCTCTCTCTCTCTCTCTCTCTCTCTCTCTCTTATTATGGAATAAACATCTTTGAGTATGGAATAAACAATCATGGATCGATTATGTTATTTGAAATAAAAATTGCATAAACTACAAAGCAATACAAATAAACCTACAAAGCTCAATAAAGATATAATAAATAGATATTATAAATATGCATCCCACACTTAGAAAGGAGAAGACACCACATGTAGACTAACTAACATAAATAAAGAATTTATCAAACATTTAGAAAATATAGTTTTATCCACATTGAAAACAAATTATAAATATTTTAAGTTAAAACATAATATAATAAAATATTCAATGTACAGAAAAGAACTAAATACAAATTTTCTATTTCCTCAATTATTTGAATGAAAATAAACAATAAATACAAATAAATTATAACATGAAAATCATATAATTTATTATCATAAAAATTTAAAATGTATAAATAAATTAAAAAACTTAAAATTTTAAATATAAACAATTAATACAACATTTTTGATGTGTACCTTGGTATTGGCCTTAAAAATAGATTATTATTATTATTATTATTTAAAAAAAATCTAATTCTTTTATTTTTATTTTAAAAACAAATTCATATATCCTTAATTATACTAAAAAAATTCAATATATAAAAGTAAAAAATATTATGTTTCCAAGATTAACAAATAATCTTTACAAATAAAAAATAAATATATATAAATAAAAGATATAATCAAATACATAATATATATGTAAAAATTGTAAAATTTAAATATAAACAATTTAACTTAATCCAATATTAACAACTTGAATCTTTTTCCAAAAAATTTAATTTTTTTATAAATATTAAAAACAAAATTTATTTTATTCTTTAACTAAATCATAAAAAAACAAAATACAATTAAATAAGAAAAAACATATAAATTTAATAAACAAGGCATAGAATGTACTCTAAAACTGAAATGGAAGGCTGAAGTGCTTTAAATTAACCGGAGATAAACGGAGACACAAATTAATTAATGGGAGGAAAACCATATGGTATAGATTGCTCAAATGGAAGGCTGAAGTGCTTTAAATTAACGTGAGATAAATGGAGACACAAATTAATTAACGGGAGAAAAACCATATAGTATAGATTGCATCGATGGAATAAGACTAGACTCAATGGGATATTGTGAAAAGTAAGGTTATCTATGTCTACTTTTCTAAGAATGGTTATATAAAGTCTCAAAGCCATTAAGCATAACACAGAAATGCAGAAATAATTTAATGGTCGGAGAATTAGGATTGTGAATGGTACTGAACAATCCTTATGTATCCCTTCTTTCTTTTTTCTTCACATATGTGATCAATCTAACTTCATATTTATCTAACTTTTTTCTTAATCCCCAGAATTTTACATAATATTCCCAGAATTTTACATAATATTCAGAATTTACAAAAATTATTTAGTACATCGAATTATTAAAATATGTACTCGTTCAACAGACCAGGAGCCTCCACCATCAAATGATTAAAATATGTCCATCACCATCCTTCCATGTTGATTGTCCCCAGAGATATCATTATCCAACGCCCCATGCAAGAATACCATTAGAGCGCTGGGAGTGGCTGGCTGAATACCATTCAGACGGAATTAGTATTTCCATGCGCGTGAAAGGGCACAAAAGAAGAAAGAAGCCTTAACATATATCCATTAGTATTTCCATGTTTTGATGGAAGAACCAATGCTTTCCAATAGTATTTCCATGTTGATTGCACCAGGAGAGATATCATAGCGTAAGCCGTAGAACCTTACATAGCGTAATCCCTTAGATATGTTTTGATGGAAGAACCAACGCCCCCATGCAAGATTCAGTTGAAGCCCTTGTAAATCCTGCTACAATCCATTATTCAGATGGCATTAGTATTTACATGTGCGTGAAAGGGCACAAAGTTCACCATTCTAAGATTGGTTTTGGTTTTGTCCACGATGTGAAAAAATATTTGTGATTATTCTTTCCTCCACTTTGCAACTAAAATAAATAGTACAAAGATCAACAAATTTCATTAAAAGATTCTTTTTCTTAAAAAAACATAAAGCCAAGGATGATTAATGTCCTTTGCAGATCAGCAATGGTAAAAACACAAAAATCCTAAAAGTAAAACTACATAAAAAAAAATTAACCCAAAAAAAATTAATATCCTTTACAAGCCAGTAATGGTAAAAACAAAAAAACCTTTAAAAATGCAATGCAATTGTATGGATAAATTAACCAAAAAATGACACATCCAAAATTACACATTAAATTAAATAAAGAATACATGAATAAATTAACAACCTCTCACACCCAAAATTACATATTAAATTAAATAAAAAACTTTAAGGTATGTATAAAAAATATATATATTGATTCTTCTTTATCTCTTAATTCTGATTATTGATTCATTTGTGCACCCCTTTCTTGAGTTAGATAGGACATCACACCATTAGGTGAATTAGAAAGTAATCAAACACTTAAATATATTCTTCTTAAATATATTCTGAAGAAGTATACTCTAAATTTTGTAGAATAACAACAAAAAGATGGTAAAAAAATATTCTTTCATTAAAAAAATCTAAACATAAACCATATATTATAATATCACATTGAAAAATAAAAAAAACAAAATTCTTAAAAAAATTTATGAAACAAAAGTCAATTTGAATCAATTTCATCAGTCAGACCAAACTGAACCAAAATCCCTTTCATTAATAAGTTTGAGAGTATTAATTCATTTGGCAGACCAAACTGAACCAAAATTCCTTTCATTAAATAAGTTTGAGAGTATTAATTCGACCAAACTGAACCAAAATTCCTTTCATTAAATAAGTTTGAGTGTATTAATTCATTTGGCAACAAAATAAGGGCGATAGCATCAACAAAATTTTTACCAAATAAAAAACGGACACAGATACCTATAAATCTAATAACACAACATTAATATTAATCAATAATATTAACTAACGAAATACAATAACACAATGAACCCGGCCATCACAACTATATACACAGATTCAACATCCATACACAAAATACACACAGACACACTTCATTAACTAAAAAAATACAGACAGACTCACAAGAGAATGACGATATGAATGAGACACATAAAATTATATAAAGCTTCATGGTAGCTTTTTTTAACAACGGCTAGCTAAATCTTTCCTATCCCTTTGGATCAACTCCCGCTTTTTTTTTACTTGTAGGTTTTTTAACCAACGGCCAGCCAAATTCTTTCCTAAGATTTTGAATCAACTCCTGCTTTTGTGGACTGGTACGTTTTTTAACCAACGGTCAGCCAAATTCTTTCTTTCTTACACTTTTGGATCAACTCTTGATTTTGGGGCCCCGTAGATTTTTAGGCCAAATCTTTCCTAGCCGTTTGGACAAACTCCAGCTCTTTATTGTTAATGATATAATTATCTACACAATGAGTATTTCATATTATCTCCAAATTCTCTGTACAGTTAATCAAACTCTGACTTACATCATCAACGACGAGTCCATTCATTGTGTCATAATATATATTCTTAATTTAAACCAAAAAATATATTCAATTCTTTGTTTAAATTCGGCACCATGCCATGCTTGATGAGAATAATAAATGGATATATTTGATATGCACATAATGGATGGCATTGTAAAATATAGAAGAGTTTTATAATATATAGTATTATTACAAATCTTTAAATTAATAAATTATTCTGCCCAACATTAAAAGATTAATTATCATTAAATTTGTGTTAGTCCAATGGATGTGCATTATTCGTGGCATTGGTTTAAAATTAAAAAAATAAAATATTTTAATAAAAAAATATTAAATTGTTTTAAATTAAATACCAAATTATGTTATATGACATGAGAAAATAGTCTAATAGATGTGTTTTACTAATAAAATGGTTATGTTGAAATAAATAAATAAATTATATATATATATATATATATATACTAACTTCTTTTAAATTAAATATTAGATTGTGTTATATGGTATGAGAAATTTATGTAACTTTTATAGATTAATAAAATGTAAATGGAAGGGGTGGTAGGTGTACGGGAAACATTTTTTATTTATGAGGAAATAGTGAAAATTCATTTGTTTGGAATTTTGGAAGGTTACTAAACAATTAAGTAAAGGCTTACAATCTCTTAAGTAACATTTATAGATTAATAAAATGTAAGTTTACACTCTCTAATATAGCATTTATAGATTAATAAAATGAAGAATTTATTTGTTTGGAATTTTAGAAGGTGAACAAACAATTAAGAGAAAAGGCTTAGAGTCTCTAGTGTTGATATTTTACTTATATAGCTAGTAGTTAATGTTCTTTATTATTACAGTCATTTATCACATTAACTCCATATATAAGATCACTAAAAGAGAGACAATCACAAAAACAAGAGAGACACAAAGGTTATCCTAGGAAACCCTCTAGGGGGAGAAAACCCAACAAACTTCCTCAATATAGATTATCCAACCAATAACAATGCTTCTCTCCAAGAGAGAACTAACATGGGAGAAGATCCTCCTCTACTCCTTCACTAGGAAAGAGTAGCGCACCACTTAACTAAGAGTAACCAAGAGATAGAACAAAACCCTCCTTAACGTCACACCTAGCTGCGACAACTACTCCTCCAAGACTTGTGCACTTTTCTTCTTGTTGCAGAGCTCATTGAGTGAGTGAACAAGTTAGGAACTAGCCTCCCTTATAAATAGAAGTCTTGCCTCCTTAAATTTGGTCTAGGCCGAGCTGTCAATTTACCCTCTTAAATTACATTTACAAAGGCACAATAGGGACGACTTTTACAAAGGAAACATAGGGTCATATTAATAAATATAATATAATAATATTCTTTAGGGTTTGACTTGGTCAAATACAATAAGGATATCTTCCAAAGATTCTTAATATTCAACACTCCCTCTTAGAAAGGAAGATATTCTTCTTGTTACGGTCATTATCATTGCTTCTTTGCTTCTGCATACTTGGTCATTGCCTTTTTGTCAATCATGGATCTACATATCATAGGAAGTTTCTGCACTTTCTCTCGAATAATGTACCAGCCTATGTTGGGGTTACCAACCTGCGGGGTAGCATACCAGCCTGTGTTGGGGTTGCCAAGCTACGTTGGGGTAGAATACCATCCTGTGTTGGGGTAGTGTAGTAATCTGTGTTGGGATAGCATACCAGCCTTCATTGGGGTTACCAAGTTGCACTAGGGTAGTGGACCAACCTACATTGGGGTTTACAAACCTATGTTGGGGTAGATTACTAGCCTAAGTTGGAGTTACCAACCTACATTGGGGTAGCGTACCATCCTACGTTGGGGTATCTCATCACTTCCCTCTATTGGTGATGGCATCACCTCCCTCTACTAGGGATCAAGTCACTTCTTGCTACTAGAGAACACATCACTTCCCACTTCTAGGGAACACATCACTTCTCACTACTAAAGAACACGTCACTTCTTGCTACTGGAGAACACATCTCTTTTCACTACTCGGGAACACATCACTTCTTGCTACTGGGGAACACATTACTTCCCGCTACTAGTGAAGTATTTCTGGATCACACCAATCTTGTCTCATAAATACTTGAACTTGACTCTGGACCGATTCTTGGTCAACACATATTCTACCTGTACGTCGGTGGAAATATAGTGGAGTCTGATTGTTCCCTTATGTATTATGTCTTGGACATATTGCTATTTGATCTCGATATTCTTGGATTTGTCATGACACACTGGGTTCATTGACAAATTTATGCAACTTTGGTTGTCATAAAAGATACAAGTTTCCTTCAACTCAAGATCAATCAATTTTGTGATCAAATTCTGAAGTCACAATGTTTCTTCACAAGCTAACCATGCTACCATATACTATTCTTCTACAAAATTGAGTTCCATATAGGTATTCTTCTCACTGAGTCATGAGATTATAACTAATCCCATACTAAACAAACATTTGGATGTACTTTTTTGGTTTGTGACACTCCCTTCCCAGTTTGAATTTGTGTAGCCCTACAAATATTATCTCATAATTAGAGATATATATGGGTCCATAATAAATTATACCCTTTAGGTACCTCATATTTTTTTTTCCATAGATAGGGGAACATGTCTTTCAATGCAAAACATATATCTGTCCTCGTGTTCTTCGAACCAAATTTTCACATCACACTCTACCGACTTGGTACACTTGCTTAGTGGAAAATAAGTCAACACAATCATTTGTTGGGTCTATGTGCTTTCTGCAAAGAACTACCTCTCTCACTGTCTCATAGTATGTCCTCTACTCTCTCTTTGATTTGTTTCTTCTGGAACTGGGACACTGCACCCACAACTTATTTTTCGGAAACTAAGAATGACTACCCCATTCTCATTGTATTTTTTGAACTTTGAGAGTATATCATATGTGCTATCACATCAAAAAATTCATCTAAAATAGAGAGTGGCTCAATAAAGGACACCGAGGGTAGCTTATCCTATTTCTCTAGAGGTAACTCAGTCTTCTATTGTAGTCATGTCTGCATGGCCCGACTTATGTAATGAACAAAATGACACTAGAGATAAATCAATCTCAATTACAGGGATTGTCATAACTTATCCCTCTGAATATCATTATTTCTCAGATATTTTTAATGAGTTATGTTTGATGTATATATACTTCTTCTGATTATTGGAGCAAGTTTCTTTTCATAGTCTTCTCCCTCTTATTGGGAGAATCCTCTAGCCACAAATCAGGGTTTGTACATCTCTATGAATGGTCCTTGGGCGGCTTCTTGTCCTTAATAGATCACGAGAGTTGACTCCCACTGAAATCTATCTCCTTCTTATCTGGTACTTGGTGGTGCTTCCTTCCTCACCACTAGTGGAGATATCTTCTCCTCGTGATATGGCATGTCAATGTTATATGGATTTACATCCTGTAAAGTGTCAGGAGACCATATTGGTCTCTTTGTGGTTACTGAAATGATTCTGGGTAAGTCCTTATGTATATACCAACTCTTCCTAATGATATGAAGAGTGATAAAATACACTATAGGGATTTGTTATGTCATCTTTGGAGCCTTATGCTCCTCATGATCTGTCTCCATATGAGATGTTTTGTATCTAGAAAAATCAACGTATTCTTCTTCATCTTCATTACATGGATGTATATAGTCATGTATACATGTTGGATAGTTTGCTCCATGTCTCATCTAATATTTCACCTCCTGCAATTGTCACTATATATCCCTTAGGGTTATCACCCGTGACCTACTGAGAACAAGAAAAACAAGGGAGAAACAATAGACAAGAACAATAATCTTTATAATAATAATAAAAGAAATAGCGAGAATACTTGTCACAGTATATCTTTCATAGCTATCACTTGTGACGTTCCTAAAACAAGGGTAAAAAGTAAGAAATGAAATAACAAGGAATGAGGGAAACACTCTTCTAGTGTTGTGATCAACCATTCCTCCACAGTAACCTAGAAACAAAATAAGAAGTTTCTCCTAGAGAAGATATTAGTTATATATAGTAAATGATTACAATAATCATTTATCTCAATCGTGCTCACATGCTACCAAGTGCTGAATAGTAAAACTTTTCAAAAATTTCTATCACAAGTATAGTGTTCAACAATTATCAAACTTGATATGTGTAAATTTGAATCTTATAAATTTAATCAATCAAACCTGCAACCTAGAGTCTTGTCCTCAACAATGAGTGTGTTTCTTTTCTTTAGAGTCTCCTTCACTCAAGATGACAAGTATTTTCTTCAACCTTCCTATGTACTAAGATAGTATTCTTTCTTGATATAAAATTGGGTTAGAGAATAAACTCTATAATCTCAACCTTAATCAATATAATACTTTGAATTTAATTTCGAGAAATGATTAGTATGATAGCCATAACTTCAATAGATCAAAATACAACCTAGATGTTCATAATATCACAGTCGTTCCATAGCAAGTAGAGGCATATCAAATTAGTCAAACGTGGGGTGCATTGTTCCTCTGAATGTGTTGGATCTGAGATCCTTCTGGATCTACGATTGTTGTTTGGACAAAATATCCTTTGTTATACAAATACCCTTCTGAATAATGGTATAGTTTGAGTATAAGTAAGTACATACCTCTGAAAATATTGATATATAGCGGTACCATCTAAAAGTAGTGAAAAACAATAACAATCCTTTAAAAACTTCAAAGGTGCTTCAACTTGTAACTTAAAGTTAGATGGATATTTGCTAGGGTGATGCACACTAGCAAAATAAAAATCAATCCCAACACTTCACAAAAGATTTCACTGATTTGGTACTGTAGTTGGTGCTGGCATTACTACTCGTGTTGCAACTAGCATGAAGGAACTCGTACTACAACTGCAAATGATACTACAACTACAACTTAGGTTTTTATGAGGAAACACTAATTTTTTAAATACAAATTTCAGAATGATGATCTAGGGACTATTAGTGCCCTTCTAGGGAGATCTCCTAGATGTGGATACATCCCCCAATTTCCTTATTAAACATGGAATATGTCACACTTACTGTTTCTGTAGAAACCCTAATTTTACAGCAGCTCCAATACTGAAAACTAGATTTTGGAGAGGGCGCGTTGAGGCTAGCCACTTCTTTATAAATTATGAGTTGGTCTCTTTCAATCCTACTTTGATTCCATATTGATATTTCACTTATATATATAGAAGTAACGGTTCTTATTTAGTATTACAATCATTTCGTACATTGTCTTCATATATAAGATCATTGAAAGAGAGACAATCACAGAAATAAGGGCAACATAAATATTATCCTCAGAAACCCTCTAGGGGGAGAAAACCCACCAAAAATCTTGAATATAGATTATCCAACCAAGAGAAATGATTCTCTCGAAGAGATAACTAACAAGGTAGAATATCCTCCTCTACTCACTCACTAAAAAAGAGTAGTGCACCACTTAACCAAGAGATACCAATAGATAGACCAAAACCCTCCTTGACACACACCTAGTTGCAATAAATACTCCTCCAAGACTTGAACACTTTTCTTCTTATTGTAGATCTCATTGAGTGAGTGAACATGTGAGGCACTATCCTCCCTTATAAATAATATTCTGACCTACTTAAATTGTCTCTCGTCCAACCTATCAATTTACCCTCTTAAATTACATTTAATTGTCAAGGAACTATAGGGCCGACTTTTACAAAGAAACAATAGGGTCGTCTTAATAAATATAATATAATAACATTTTTTAGGGTTTTTCTTGGTCAACTACAATAAGGATATCTTCTAAATATGCTCGATATTCAACATCTAGCAAGCTAAACTCATAGCAAAAGAAGCCAAAATAAATTTTGTAATCATCATAGACAATTTTCAAATACTTTTCTCTGATAGTCTGAGTTCTAAGACCCTCTATAGTAGAACCAATCTATAAAGTATGGTATTAATACAAGGTTAACATACAAAATGAGAATATTGAAAAGAGATTTCTAGTATGTGAGAATTGAAAATATAGTAGTTCAAAATATTAATTAAGTTTGTTAAAAAAGAAGACCACATCCAAAAGCTCCACATGGACATACAGAAAACAACAAAATGGTCGAGTTCAAAACACTACTCTGTAATTGAGAAACATAGATACAATGAGGAGATAGCAAAGACAAATAAAACCAAATTATAGAAACATAGATACAACGAGGAGATAGCAAAGACAAATAAAACCAAATTATAGGGGTTACAAGTAGCAAATATAACCGTTACACTCACAAATCAAATTAAAATTCAAAATCATTGACTCAATCAAATCCAACAACCACCAATATACACTTAAAAAAAGTATACATTCGTTAAATTCAAATATAAGTAAATAAATGTAATTTAAATACTTTTAAATATAGAAGTCTTGTATATATATTGTGGAAGGGAAAATATTTTGTAATAGTAAAAGTTATTTTAACATATTATATAATATGTTTAGCAAAATGTTATATTAAAATATTATTTCCTATAATAACACACCAAATTGGTGTATGAGACCTCCTTAACCATTGGGACCACTGAGATTGTATAAATAGTCTATACATACGAGGTATACATACCCTACCCCCTCTGGATTTAAACTTGTCACCTCTTAAGAGGAAACACATACTCTTAACCATTAGACCCAACCCACTCAGGTTGTATTAATTAATTATATTTAATTAATTAATATATATATTTCTTATTTATAACTAATTATATTTAATTAATTAATATATTTTTTTCTTATTTATAATTAATTATACTTAATTAATTAATATAGTCTTTTCTTATTTATAATTAATTATATTTAATTAATTAATATATATATATATATATTTTATTTATAAAAAATAAATAAGAAAAATTTATATTAATTAATTAAATGTTTTGTTTCTAATTTAAAATGTTATAATAACTTATACAAATAGATTTTTAAAACATATGAATAATGGTAATAAAATACATATGTTTATTTCAAAGTAAAATATGATTATATTAAGTAATAAAATTATTAATTAACTTTAAAATTATAAATTTATTTATAATTATTTAAATAATTATATTTTATTAGTAATTATTTATTTATTTATCTATTTTTAAAATTAAATTTACTCAAAAATCAAAATAAGGGGTTATGTTTAAGCTAAGCTATAAATATAAGAAAATGTACATAATTTAATTGTATTGATTTGAATAAATATAAGAAAATGTACATAATTTAATTGTATAAATATAAGAAAATGTACATAATTTAATTGTATTGATTTGAATAAATATAAGAAAATGTACATAATTTAATTGTATTGATTTGAATAACCATATAGTAGTGATTTTATGAGTAATATTAAAATAGATATAACTAGTTTATTAAATAATGATCCAATACAAAGTGACTTGATGTTTTGATTACAATAATGGTAGTGCAAAATAGTCCATTCATAACATAACATTATATTTAACAGTATTCTAAAGTTGCAAAGAATATTTATTTTATGTGAAGATATTATTTTTTCTTAATACTTCACATTATTTTAGCTAAACTAATTCATCCGAAAATGACATGCTTATTTGGAAAAAAAAAAACAAAAAAAACTAACTACTATGAATTTAAAACATTTCTTTGTAAAAAAAACATCTATTAAATAAGTAATTTGAATAAATTAAAACAAATTAGAGACTCTGTATCATTTGTTTAACTCCCACTTGCTAAATCAATGAATAGAAGAATCAAAGGTCATCATGAGCTACATCCATTAACTCCCACTTGCTATAGGGATTGGGAAAAACAAATCCCATCAGATTAGAGGGGAATATGACACAAGTTTTCATGGAACATGATTTAGAAAAAGAACCCTACATTTTTTCCATTTGTCTTCCCAAACCGATGGACATAAGATAGCTGGAGATAGAAGACTAGTTAGCGAAATACCCTAGTTTCCAAAGTGATGAAAAAATGTAGTTGGAGAGAAAGGTTGAGTTAGAGAAAGAATAAATGTTTTTCTCTTTTTTTTTCCAAATCGATGAATATAAGGTAATTGGAAATAAACAATTATTTATAAAAACAATCCACTTACCAAATTGATGAACCAAAGGAGGATGGAGAGGGAGGACGATCTAGAGAAACGATCTGCATTTTTTCCTTTAGATCGTTATTGTTAATAATATATTTATTTAAAAAATGAATATTTCATATTATCTCCAAATTCTCTGTACAATTAATCAAACTCTCACTTACATCATCGAGTCCATTCATTGTGTCATAATATATACTCTTAATTTGAAGCAAAAAAATATATTCAATTCTTTGTTTAAATTCGACATCATGCCATACTGGATGAGAATAATAAACGGATATATTTGAAGTGCATATAGTGGATGGCATGGTCGTTTGAAAATATAGAAGAGTTTTAAACCAAAAAATATATTCAATTCTTTGTTTAAATTCGACATCATGCCATACTCGATGAGAATAATAAACGGATATATTTGAACTCGACATACTGGATGGCATGGTCGTTTGAAAATATAGAAGAGTTTTATAATATATAGTATTATTACAAATCTTTAAATTAACAAATTATTTTCCATCACATTAAAAGATTAATTATCATTAAATTTGTGTAAATTTGTGTCAGTTCAATAGATGTGCGTTATTTGTGTATTATTCATTAAAATGGGATGGTATTTGTTTTAAATTTAAAAATAAAAGATTTTAATAAAAAAATATTAAATTATTTTAAATTAAATATCGAATTGTGTTATATTACATGAGAAAATAGTCCAATAGATGTGTTTTACTAATAAAATGGTAGTGTTGAAAAAAAAAAAACAATATAAAAATACTAATTTCTTTTAAATCAAATATTAAATTGTGTTACATGGCATGAGAAAACTATGTAACATTTATAGATTAATAAAATGTAAATGGAAGGGTTGGTAGGTGTAGGGGAAACATTTTGGATTTATGAGGAAATAGTGAGAATTCATTTGTTTGGAATTTTGGAAGGTTACTAAACAATTAATTAAGGGCTTACAATCTCTTAAGTAACATTGATAGATTAATAAAATGTAAGTTTACACTCTCTAATATTTATAGGTCAATAAAATGAAGAATTTATTTGTTTGTAATTTTAGAAGGTCAACAAACAATTAAGAAAAGGCTTAGAGTCTCTAGTGTCGATATTTTACTTATACAGCTAGCAGTTATTGTTCTTTATTATTACAATCATTTAGCACATTAACTCCATACATAAGATCACTGAAAGAAAGACAATCACAAAAACAAGAGAGACACAAAGATTATCCTAGGAAACCCTCTAGG
This sequence comes from Picea sitchensis, assembly GCA_010110895.2. NCBI lineage: Eukaryota > Viridiplantae > Streptophyta > Pinopsida > Pinales > Pinaceae > Picea > Picea sitchensis. Next base: position 12,951 of record SNQJ01S0244654.1, read on the forward strand.
GGGAGAAAACACAACAAACTATCTCAATATAGATTATCCAACCAATAACAATGCTTCTCTCCAAGAGAGAACTAACATAGGAGAAGATCCTCCTCTACTCCTTCACTAGGAAAGATTAGTGCACCACTTAACTAAGAGTAACCAAGAGATAGAACAAAACCCTCGTTGACGTCACACCTAGCTACAACAACTACTCCTCCAAGACTTGTGCACTTTTTTTCTTGTTGCAGAGCTCATTGAGGGAGTAGTTCACTCCTTCTATCCACCCTTTCTCTCTCTTCCTCTCTCTACTTCCC
>SNQJ01S0244655.1:0-13247 GCA_010110895.2 Picea sitchensis
AGTTTGAAACCAGTTCAAATACAGATGAAAGTGAACAAGACAAATATTTTGAAGATGTTCACGAAGAGTTCCATGCAGAGGAAGACATGGTTGATGATGACAGTCAACAGATTGTGGATGAGCCACAAACTTCCCTAAGGAGGTCTACACGGGTCATAAATCCTCCAAGAAGGTATGATGGTTTTTTTTTGTCAATTTCTTTAAGTACTGATGATGATGAACCTTCGTGCTATCAGGAAGCTTTGTAGGGTTATAACAGTGATAAATGGAAAGAAGCGATGAAGGATGAAATGAATGCTTTAGAGAGGAATGCAACATGGGATCTGGTAGAACTTCCAAGAGACATGAAAACTGTAGGTTGCAAGTGGGTCTACAAGATGAAGAAGGGTGTTGATGATAAGGTGGAAAGGTACAAAGCAAGGCTAGTTGCGAATGGATATTCTCAGAAAGAAGGTATTGAATTTCATGAGATTTTTTCACCAGTTGTAAAGACTGTTTCAATTTGAATTGTGTTAGCATTAGTTGCATTGCTTGATTTGGAGTTGGAGCAACTAGATGTTAAGACTGCTTTCTTACATGTAGATTTGGATGAGGAAATTTACATGGAACAACCGAAAGGGTTCGTTTAGAATCGCAGCAAGAAATTTATTTGCAGGTTGGAGAAATCATTGTATGGTCTGAGGCAGTCACCCAGAAAATGGTACAAGAAATTTGACTCTTTCATGGTGAGCCAAAATTATACAAGGAGTGAGTATGGTCATTGTGTCTACTTTAAGAAATTGAATAATAGCATATTCATTATCTTAGTATTGTATGTTGATGATATGATTTTAGCAAGCAAAAGCATAACTGAGATCAACAGGTTAAAGGCTCAGATGGCTAGGATGTTCGATATGAAAGATCTAGGAGCAGCAAGGTAGATTTTGGGCATGGAGATATTCAGAGACAGGAGGAATGGTAAGATTTGGTTATCATAACATAAGTATGTTGAGAAGATAGTTTTGAGGTTTGGTATGAATGATGTGAAACCAGTTTCAGTCCCTTTGGCTTCCCATTTTAAGCTTTCTTCAAGTTTATGTCCTAGTACAAAAGAAGAAAAGGAATATATGTCTCGAATACCATATGCTAATTCAGTAGGAAGTTTAATGTATGTGATGGCTAGTACAAGGCTAGACATTTCACATGTAGTTGGGGTTGTCATCAGGTTTATGGAAAATCCAGGTAAAGAGCACTGGGCAGCAGTGAAATAGGTGCTTCGATATCTAAGGGGCACAAGTGATTACTGTATCACCTATAACAGTGATCGTGAATTAGTTTGTGGATATGTTGATTCTGATTTTGCAAGTGATTTGGATAAGAGAATGTCGACTTCAGGGTATGTCTTTACTCTTGCACATGGAGCTATTAGTTGGATGTCGAAGTTATAGAACATTGTTGCTTCATCCACTACAAAAGAAGAATATGTAGCTGCTTCACATGCTTGCAAAGAGGCAGTTTGGTTGAAAGGTTTGTTTGGTGAGTTCGAAAGGATGAAGGACAAAGTAAAGTTACTTTGTGATAGTCAAAGTGTTATTCACTTGGTTAAGAATCCCACTTACCACAATAAAAAAAAACATATACCTATCAACTACCATTTTGTAAGACAGGTCATCGATGAACGTGGAGTCTCTCTTGAGAAAGTGCATACATTAGAGAACTGTGCAGACTTGTTCACAAAACTAGTATTGTTAGAGAAGCTACGATGGTGCTTGGATTCTCTTGGCTTGCAGAAAAGGTGATGAAGAAAAGGAAGGAGCAAGGTATCGGGTTAATTGTTGTTAAGGTGGAGATTGTTGGAAATGGTGACAACGAATTTCCAAGTTTAGGATTCTAGATCCTATAAATCAATGATTGGTTGTAACCAGTGAGACAAAATTAGAGATGCGTTTTTAATAATCAGTTCCTTTGTAACTATGTATTCTTATATTTTTGTAAGCTCGTAGAGGCAGACATGCGAGTGAGTGAGCTGTTGTAATCTCCATTAGCTGAATAATAAGAGAACCAATGCCTTCCCCTGGTGGACATAGCCCAATGTTTGAGTGAACCATATAAATCTATGTGTTTATGATCTGTGTGATTGTGTTTTCCTCATTTGCAATTATAACAAAAATTAACGCCCATTAAAACTAGGACATCTTTGTTTAGATGTTCATGTGGAAATATAAAGTGTCATATTATTTAGTTATTATTCATAAAGTCTAATGGTTCATAGTGTTCTTGGTATTCCATTGTAAACATCAAAATATGTTAGGTTTTATTTTTGTCTTATGTGAGATTAAATATAAAATAACTAGCATAACCCCGAAGCCGAGTAAAGGAAACCCAAAAGTAAGTTCAAGTTGTTATGTTGTTTAAACATTTAGGATATTTGGAGATTTGCATGGATAATTTACTATAAGTACTAAGTTTTTATATTCGTTGGAACAATAAACCTAGGAGTTGCATGAAGGATGTTGGGGTCGGTGAAAGATATATGTCTATAAATTGCATTGCATTCACAAGTGGTCAATCAACACAATAGATTTGCATGGATGATGTTGGGGTGGGTGAAAGATATATGCCTATAAATTGCATTGCATTCACAAGTGGTCAATCAACACAACAGAGTTGCATGGAGGATGTTGGGATCGATGAAATATATATTCCTATAAATTGCATTGCATTCACAAGTGGTCAATACACACAATAAATGTCGGCAACCACTAACATGCAGCAACCAACATATGATATGATAAGTTTTGTCGTCGTGGTTACCCTATTTTTTCACTGGTCAAAATCAGGGTTGTATGGTTATGAAATATTATATTTAAAATACCTCGGTTATATGGCTTATAAAGATTAGATTGTACAAAATCTTCAAAATTTTCAGCGATGAAATTGCTTGTAAATTGATCTCATCTCTAAACAAATTTCATAACCATACAATTTACAAGTCTACATAATTCACTTTTCTAAGCTTAATTCATTGAACCCACCGCTAAGTGGAATGAAGTGTTTGAGTAATGATGCTAACAACGTTTATTTAATTTTTAATTGTAATAGTTATCTGATGCGGGTTTGCATACTGTAAACATCGAATGTTTCCTTATTCACGAAGACAACATATTGTCTTTTGTACAGGAACCTTCCGACACATTTAGGCATGATGGCCAAGGCGTAAGGAAGTTACAGAAATGCCACACATTTTTAATATAATACCATTTGGCAATGCTCAAGTGCCAACAACGTGAGAAGGTTTAGGAAGCTCAAATAGACAGAGCGCTTATGGCCCTCCCCATGTGAAGAATGGTAACTAAAACCAAAGGACATCAACTTCTGTACAAAATTTGTTGTCTTTATAACCTGAGAAACACCAAAATGATCAACCATCTATTTCCTTGGCTCCAAGGCCCAAGGGCGGTGTGGATTTAGAGAAGAGAGAGAGGCAATATAATTGAAGAGATAAGTGTGTAGAAGTTTTGGACTCTCCAAACCCAAAATGTTTAATGGCTTCATGTCTCCTCCAATGCAAGGAGTCGAGTTACATACCATTACCTCGTGAAGAGTGTGAGAAGATATTTGAGATTTCGCCCTTTACAAAATTTCAAATTTTCATATTAATCAATTTCAAATTTTTATATTAATCTTAGACATATATACAATTTCAAAATTTCATATTAATTATATATATATACATAATGTTGATTATATATAAATTTCTCAAATAATTATAGATTTTCAATCCCTCAAATGATTAAATTAGAAGAATTTATTTTCAAAAAATCAAGAAGAGGAAAAGGGGTCAAGCTAGCAAATTGAAATCATATTGACCATAAAAGGTTGGGATGAGTGGTAGCTCTAGTCATTCTGAAATAAATCTTTGTTTTTGAGGTTAATTCAAATAAATGTTTTGTTTGTACAATGAGGAATGTAAAGGAAGATCCTCTAGTGTCACTTGTTGCACATAAGCAAGCATGCATTTGCCAACAAATTATCAAATTCACAATTAAAAGTTTTTTAGGCAATATGCAAAGATTTTTTCAATAAGATGAGGAAATGACATGGGAAAAATAGGGAAGATGAGGAAATGACATGGAGAAAATAGGGCATTGATTTCATCTACTTCATGGTGGATTTAGTGCATCCCTCCACAAAGAATTCAATAATGGTGGATTTAGTTTATCCATTTGTCTATTTATCTCAGACCCAATGAAAGTATTTGAAGAGATTGGTAGGTTTTTCTTCCCACACTCATTGCAAGTACTGTTTCCTGTAAATTAATGTCTTCAACTTGGGGTGTTCAAGTTGATACCCAGTGTTATTGATTTTGTCATTATTTTTATAAAAAAAAATTGAAAATTATAATTCTATTAGTAATTTTGTCATTATTCAATGTTTGAAAATTATAATGCTTTCTTTAAAGATAGAAAGATACTGTTTTTTTATGTTATTGATTTTGTCATTATTTTTATAAAATAAAATTGAAAATTATAATCCTATTAATAATTTTGTCATTATTCAATGTTTGAAAATTATAATCCTTTCCTTAAAACATACAATGACACTGTTTTTTTTTAAATAATTGAGATCAGTGTGCCTCTTATTCATGGGAAGATCGAAAGGGCATAAGATTCTCATGCTCATATGATCAATGCACTGCGCTTGATAGCGGAAACAAAGTGAATCCATGCGTAAAAGAAAACCAAATAAAAAAACATAGATTTGACGAGGAATCCAATCCCACTTCTCAACCTCATAATTTACATATGAGAATATGCAGCCTCAAGCGTCTTTAAAAACACAAAAGAAAATTGTGTAGATTTAACAGAATAAAATAGAGACCAAATTCATCATGCCGTGATGCAGTTTTGCCTGCATACATATGCACTAGTCCAGTCCTTGCAATCTTTTATTAAAGCGCACTATATAAAAGATTCCTACTCCATCCTCTCCAATGCTTTTTCCTCCTAGTTCTCTATCAAACTAACAATTCCCACAGGTAGGAAGCCATGATTCTCCCTGATAGGCGTCTGAGCTAATCCATGCACATACTCGTTTGTACATCGACGTGATCGGGTCAGGGCCGTAATGCAGCTTTGTCAACACTAATGCTCCTCTCAAATCAATCCAAGAAAAAATAATTGACACTTCATCATATTACTCATATTAAAATCTCTGTTTTCCCATCTTACTAATGCATGGTGTTCGAATCAATCATTAACTCTGAAGAACTGATTAAAATCTAGATTATATAAAAAAGTACATAAGTTCATTGGATGTGAAAAGTATAGACCGATGTATACAAGTTCATTGCTGCACAATGTGAATTGGACAATTAAGCATAGAAGTTGTTATTTTCTTTGTTTAGATTTAAATATGAGTTAGTTATGATTGATTTGAGATGGAATTTGACAGGAAAATGGGACGATTTTCAGTGAAATACATTGAAATTTTTTTGATGATTTTTTTGTTGAAACTTTTTTTTGATGAACTTCAAAATTTTTTGTTGAAATTTTTTTGATGAACTTAAAATTTTTAAACTGTAAAAACTAATAACTAATAATAGAGTTGTCAAAACAATCAAATTTGATTGGCTGTTTCTTTTTGAAATTAGTTATCAAAACAATCAAATTTGAGAAGTTGTTCCCTTTTGAAATTCTTAAAATTCTTAACTTAATAGTGATTGATTTTGGATTTAAATACCATTTGTTGAAACATTTTTGATGACCTTTAAAATCTTTTGTTGAAACTGTAAAAATTAATAACATAGTTGTCAAAACAATCAAATTTGACTGGCTGTTCCGTTTTGAAATTAGTTGTCAAAATAATTAAATTTGAGAGATTGTTCTGTTTTGAAATTCTTAACTTAATAGTGATTGATCTTGGATTTAAATACCATCTAGATTATTGTAACCAATCTAACAAGATATTTCTTGAAAAAATATCACATTATTATTATGCTGTTTGAAAATGTAACTAATCAATTAAACAAATTGACTTTCTATCCAGTAAAAACTTTGCTTAACCAAATATTTATACTCAGATTTACACCCATTTAAAAAAAAAAAAAAAAAAGAGTAAACCATAACAAGGAAAAAAAGACACAAGACTTGTCCCCTTACTAATGCAGTCCTTTTGAAATGACAAGACCCTGAAAACATGCATTATTATTCCCAATGTGGATTCATATGACAGTCGAAATCAAATATTTTTGGACGTATATTCAATTCAATGTCATCAACTCACTTAGAAAAATTTCCATGTCTAGTGGTGGGAAAAGACAATATACAAAATAGTATTGTTGTTCAACACCATAGTAGGCTTGGCAGTCAATTCGGTCCAGTTGGATGCACAGAAGAGTACAAACTTTGCTAGCCACATTAATTTTTTAAAGGCCGGCCTGCACTGTCTGCATCCCTCCAGATTTTCAATCCCTATCAGATGATTATATATAAATTTTTCTCTGAGATGATTTTATATAAATTCCTTAAAAAAGTTTGCACTTAGAGATTTTCAATCCCTCTCAGATTTATCCTTTTAATCCTTAGAGATTTTCAATCCCTCTCAGATTTATCCTCTTAATCCTTAGAGATTTTCAATCCTTCTCAGATTTATCCTCTTAATCCTTGTTAATATATCAGACATTAAAATGAATCTAATATAATTATTATAATAAATTTAATTATTTAAATATCCTAAATTTATCTTTTTATTTATCAAAATTAAAATTAATTATTATTTTTCAAAAATACAATGAAAAAATTAATCGATGTCCAATTACTACTCCATTTTAATGGCATTTAAATTCATATCAATTAATCTAATGTCTTCCATCCAAGTATGGCTGACTGCTTCTTGAAGCATGTGTTACCCTCTATCCTAGCTTTGTTATTGATGCTCTTATTGCTATGTTTGCCACCACCTTGCTTTTCAATCTCAGGTGCTCTACCAACTAGCTCCTGGCATAAGTGGATTCAATGAGTACTTAAAAACCAGCAACATATGCAAAAGCATAACCAGAAATTTATGTTTCGTTGTTTCTTTTAGTTGTTCTGTTTTGATTTGGAAATGGATGAACCCTGTTTTGATTTGGAAATTGAGATTGATAGCCTCCCATGAAATTGAAATGATGAATACAAGAGTTAAGAAGGGTAGAAAATCGAAAGTTTAGCAAAGAGGTTGATGTTTTGTCCATTTGTAATCAATTATTTCATGCAATATAGGTTCTTTTCTTTTCATTCCCTTGATAATTAACCTAAAATCAAATGAAGCATAGCTACAGAATAATCATTGGGCAGAAGAAAATTAACCAAGCGAAAACATAGTGAGTTGTGCCAACATTCCAAGTGCCTACTAATATTCTGCCAAACACCAAAGAAGAAAATATTATGAAAAGGAAAACATAGTGAGTTGTGACTCGACATCCTAAATCGATAAAGAACAGAGAAAAAGTGGAGCAAATATAAAATTGGCTAACTTGATTTCTTTGCTGTCTATGTATTGTGCTCGCATTGTCTCTGAATTAACAGATGACTATGTATATCTATTTACATAAAGTAATAGAAATAGTAATACAAATACTGAAAGGAAAGTTAGTTCTTACCGGTTACAGGGCTCACTCAGCTCGAACCCGCTTGGATACGCAGTCTTCTCTTGAAGTTTGTGTAGGTATTGAGCATACACTCTCTCTTTGCCATGCGTCCACCGAAGCTCAATAAGCTTCAAGCTTGTAAAACACTAGAATTATAGGAACCCTAGAAAATAATGGAAACCCAGACACAAAAGTGTGAGAGATTTAATATTCACCTGCACAACAATAGATGTGATAAACTCGGTTACTAGATTCGCCACACTAGTGTGAAAAAACCATTTCCTATCCACACTAGTAACTTGGAATCGCTGAATGGAACTGAAAACCACACCAGAAACTGCACCATTTCCCCACAAACTGCAAGCCAGAAAATAAGTACAAATAGACCCCACAAACTGCAAGCCAAAAAATTAGTAGAAATAGACCTCACAAACTACAGATTTAAGGATAGCTTGTAAACTTCCACTATTATTTTATGTGCAGAAATAGGCATCTCATCCCAGCAATTTAATCCAACAATCATAGTTCAGTCTAAAATTACCCGTGATGCCTCTCTCTTCTCCGGGATTTCCGTCCAAAATTGAAACGATATTTCCAAAGGTGAGATCATAAGAGGCACCGAAGCATAGGATTAGCAAAATAAGCGCAGAAGCCACCTGGATACGAGGCATAGGTAACAACATGAGCAAGGCTAACACGGATGAAGGTAGAGTGGTTCGGGCATCTTCAACTACAGAAACACTAATATCAGAGACTGTCTGCAAGTTGTTTGAAAGAATAGCAACTATAGAAATGGTAGGTTGAACCACTGTGTATTCTACGTCTACCAGCAAAGGTAGAAAAACTGGTGAAACGACCTTGCACGGCTTGACAGAGCTGAAAAAACCTTTGCTCTGCAGGACTCAATGGCTTGGGCGTAGAGTATGCGTGCAGAGTAGGGCTTGACGAACCAAGAAAAGGTAGAGACTCTGCATTCCACGTCGGTTGGAGGCAGGATGGTGGTGCTGCCATCTTATCAAGTGGCCTACTCTTTCCAAATGAGCATTCCACACATGGCGTTTTTATATGATTGTTAATAGGTTGCGAACAGTGTTTGAGGGCACGTGGCATTGTTTAATAAATGACTAAAAGCCAAAAAAATGTCGAGGAGAACCTCCCCTAGAGAGGCGTAATTATATTTCTCCAATTTTTAAAACTTTTATAATATATTTTTTTTAGAGTGTTCATCATTATTCTATCTTTTTCTTGACATTATTTTATCTTTTTCTATGAGAGTCTATATATATATATATATATATATGTAATTTTGCATTCATATCAAAGGTATAAGCATAAGTAGAGATGGAGCACCAAAAGGCTTATCTTTTCCGGGTGGTTTTTTCTTGAAGTATTTATTTGATATTAAGAAATAAAGGCTACCCTTTTGAGATGGTTTTTTCTTGTTAGGTTTTTCACCTAAAATATTTGGTATTCTATTATTTTTTTATTGTCATTTTTTTTATTAGTTATTTTAAATTTATCTTAATATATTTCAGATCTAGATCTTTTAGCTTAAGGTCTATTCATGTGGGTTAGATATCTATATAATTATGTTTTAGATATATTCATGATAATATAAGATCTATATACTTGTGCAGTTTATTATATCTATAGAATTTTATTTTAGATTTATTGTTGACTATTGTTTTTAACCTATCAACTCTTATCATAGTTTTGTTGGAGATTTGGTGTGTGTAGGATCCATTTATAGGGGATTGCAATGGAGCTAATGATAAATACTGAAAAGCTTACTAGGGAAAACTTCAGCATATGGCGGTAAAAAATGGAAGATACACTAACTTTGAAAGATTTGCTACCAATTGAGGGAAAATCAAAGAAACCCTCATCGATGACTTATGAACGTTGGGAGAAGTTATATCGAAAGACAATCGGACATGGTATACTTCCATGTCTCACAAGAAAAGACAGTTGAGTCCTTATGGAAAAATCTTCATGATCTATATGAACATGGAGTGGTCAACAAATTATTTTTGATGAAGAGATTGTTTAATCTCAAAATGAAGGAAGGGAGTTTAATGGCTCAACATTTAAATGAGTTGCACATGGTGTTGAACTAGTTCATTTCATTGAATATTGTATTTGATGATGAGATCCAAGCACTTGTAATCTTGAGCTCAATGCCAGAAACTTGGCACCATAAGTAATGTGGCACTGAAAGATAAATTGTGTTTTGAAGATGTTTCTAATAGCTTATTAAATGAAGAGATGTGCAGGAAATCTATAGGAGAAGAAATGAAAAATATGGAGGCATTATCTTTTGGTGATTGAGGAAGGCAACCAACCATGAAGAAATCAAGATATAGAGGTAGGTCAAAGTCTAGGCCTGAAGGAATAACCTGCCATCATTGTGGAAAACTTGCAATGTCAAAAAAATTTGTTGGAAATTTAAAAGGGAGCAAAATGAACAAAACACAACCAACAACAACAACAATATTGAATAAACTATTACTATTGCAAGAGATGGTAAGGTATTAATTATTGTTTCTTATGAGGATGCATGCCTTTATACTTCTACTCATAATAGTGATTAAGGATTTTAGATTCAAGAGCCTCCTACCATGCTACCCGAGGCAAAGATTTTTTTTTTCTTATAAATCAAGTGATACGGGTAAGGTTTGATTGGATAATAATAGTTTTTATAATATTGAAGGAGTGGGAGATGTTCTAATAAAGGAAAAATATGGTTGTAGTTTATTTCTTAAACAAGTCATGCATGTACAAGAGATGAGAATGAATTTGATTTCAACCGGGAAGCGAGATGATGAAGGATTCCATATAGTGCTTGGCAAGAGAGGCTGGAAAATTGTAAAATGATTGTTGGTTGTTGCAAAGGGGTAGAACATAGGCACTCTCTACACATTAAAATCAAAATTGCAGAAATCAAACATTGATGTTATTGGAAAGGAGGGGCCTACAACATATCTATGGCACAAAAGACTTGGGCACATGACAGAAAGAGGTATAAAAATCAAAAGGTAAAAATATTAAATTTTGTGAACATTGTATTATGGGTAGACAGAAAAGGGTATCATTTATGAGGAATAATTTTAAAAGGGATATATAAATATTAAATCTAGTGCATTATGTTGTTAGTGGCCCAATTGATATAAAATCACTAGGAGGAGCTACTTATTTTGTTACATTTATTGTTGATGCATCAAAAAAGGTGTGGGTTTTCCCTATTAAGGGTAAGGATCAAGTTTTAGACATTTTTCAGAAATTTCATATGGATGTTGAAAGGGAGACTAACAAATTATTGAGATGTATTAGAAATAATAATAGTGGGGAGTATTTCTCTAAGGAATTTGAAGAATATTGTAGTAAACAAGGCATAAAGCATGTAAAAATCATCATGGCACCCCAGAACAAAATGGAACAACTGAGAGAAGGAATGAGACAATAATGGAGAAGGTGAGAAGCATGATTTCAAATTTTGGTTTGCTTAAACATTTTTGGGAAGAGGTTGTTACTTAATAAATCATTCTCCCACAACTTCATTGGATGGTGGCATTCCTAAAAAGGTATGGACTGGTAAGGATTTATGTTACACTCAATTGAAAAAAATTGGTTATGAAGCATATGTGCATATTCCTAAAGAACATAGATCCAAGATGGATGAAAATTCATTGAAATGCATTTTCCTAGCATATATTGGTAATGAGTTAGGTTACCATTTGTGGGATCCTCTAAAACGGAGAGTTGTTAGAAGTAGGGATGTCATTTTTAATGAAGAACAAATGTTTAAAGTTACTGACAAAGGTGTGGAGATGCATAAATTTGTTGGAATTCAAGGGAAACAAGAGAATCAACCACCATTACAAGAAGACATTAAAGAGCATCCATTACAACAAAATGAAAATGAGGAACAACAACAAGAAGAACATGAAGAACAATGAAATTGACAAGGTTCACTAAGTGAAATCTCATCACAAAATTTATAATTTGTAGGTCTACAAGGCCACATAGGCCTTCACTAAGGTATCCTCCCTCACAATATATTTATTGATTGATGAAGGTGAACTTTCTAGAAGCATGTGAAGGAGAAAATGGTATCAAATGGCAAAAGACCATGCAAGAAGAGATAAAATCCATACATGATAATAAGACATGGGATTTGGTTGGAAGGCCAAAAGGGAGAAAGGTTTTAAAGAAAAAGTGGGTGCATAGAGTAAAACGTGAAGACAAGGAAAATCAACAATTATTTAAATCAGGGCTAGTTGTGAAAGGATTCGAGCATGAACAAGGTGTTGATTTTACAAAACAATTCTCCCAAGTTCTCAAAATGTCATCAATACAAGTAGTACTTGGTCTTATCATTGCTCTAGAGTTAGAATTGGAACAGTTATATGTCAATACAACCTTCATACATGGAAATTTGGAAGAAGAGATATATATGGAGCAACTAGGAGGGTTTATTGAAAAATGTAAAGAAAATTTGATCTACAGGTTGAAGAAGAGTTTATATGGGTTGAAATAAGCCCCTCATCAATCGTATAAGAAATTTGACTCTTTTGTGCTTGAGCATGGTTTTAAAAGGATAAATGAAGATCAATCTGTGTATATTAAAAGGAAAAAAAGAAATTTCCAAAATTCCATATGCTTCAGCAGTAGGAAGCCTTATGTATGCAATGGTATGCACTCTCCGCGACATTGCACATTCAGTGGGAGATGTAAGTAGATTTCTTGCAAACCTAGGAAAGGAGCATTAGAATACAGTTAAATGGATTTTAAGATACATTAGAGAATCAATTGATTATTGTTTGTGCTTTCAAGGTACTGATACCTTGTTGGAAGGATTTACAGATGTTGATGTTGATATGGGAGGCAACATGGATTCTAGAAAATCTACAACATGCTACATCTATACTTTTGCAGGAGTTGCAATCTCATGGGTATCTAGATTACAAAAGGTGGTGGCTCTTTATACCACGGAGGCTGAGTATAATGCAACAACTGATGCATGCAAGGAGATGCCTTAGATGAGGAGGTTATAAAAGGAACTAGGTGTGCAACAAGAAAAGTATGTATTGAATTGTGATAGCCAAAGTGCAATCTATATTGCTAAAAATATTGCCTTCCATTCTAAGACAAAACACATTGATGTTAGATATCATTGGCTTCACCAAGTTCTAGATGATGAGCTACTACAATTGGATAAAATACACACAAAAGACAATCTAGCTGATATGCTAACAAATATTTTGCCAATAAATAAGGAGGAGCTTTGTAGAACCTTAGTTGGTCTCATGCAAACATGATGAAGATATTTTGGAATTGGGTGAGTAGCAAGGAGATAGAAATTATACCAGCAATATTCAAAGAGGCTTCAATTTGGTCTCAAGTGAGAGATTATTGTATGTGAGACCAAATAATAAAATAATTGTATTTATTGAATTCTTAAAACTTCCTAAATGTACTCTTCTAAAGAGTTCAAAATTATTCTATATTCTTATATGAGATCTTAGATATGTATTCTTGGTCTCACATAAAAGGTACAAGAAGGAGTAGAGATGAAGGAGAAGAAGTAGAGTTGAAGGTTGATGTATTTATTTGTTAATAAGAAATAAATATTGATCAT
>SNQJ01S0244656.1:0-10184 GCA_010110895.2 Picea sitchensis
TGTGAAGAAAGAGGTTTCAGATTCGGGTAGAAGGTCAAAAGTTAAGTCTTAAGGGTCATTTTCTGCGTATAAGTTTAGAGCCCTAGCTTATTAGTCCGTAGGGTAGAAATACCCAACAACACTTTGACTTTTATTGATTCTTTAGCATTTGTTTATTTATCAATAATTGAAATATGACATTAGTGTTTGTATGAAAGAGTTGTTCTGAGGAAAATCTGAGAAACAAATATTCATGATAGTTTGAGGGTTACTCCCTCTGGCCCAAGAGCCAGCTTGAGGCCTAAAGTAGGGAGATTTCTCCAAAGCCTCCATAGGGTTCCTTAGAATTGTTCCCTCACCAGTAATAACTTGAGGAACAATAGAGTGTTTGAGGGAAGGGAAAACCAATTCTTCCTCTAATATGGTATTCACATCATGGGGGATCACAGGGATGATTTAAATGATCCTTCCTAAAGCATAAAATTTTCATTGAAGGGGAGCCCAAGGAAGGGATAGTTGACCCTTCCTAAAGCATAGTATTTATATCAAAGGGGAGCTCAAAGAAGGGATGACTAACCCTTCCTCAAGATTGATATTCACATAGAGGTAGATCCCATGGAAGGGACAACTAACCCTTCCCTGAGTATAGTGTTCATATTGAGGGGGATACCATGAAAGGGTTGGCCTACCCTTCCTTGAGCATAGCATTCTCATCAAGTGGAAGCCCAAGGAAGCATCAACCAATGATTCCTTGTGCATAGTTTTCATGTCAAGGGAGATACCATAATATTCTCATCGAGGAGGGAGCCCGGGGAAGGGTCAACCAACCCCTCTTTGAGAATAGTATTTTCATTGAGAGGTATCCTAGGGAAAATACAATTGACCTTTTCTCGAGCATGGTATTCTCATTGAGGGGAATTTGGGGAAGGGTTTACAATCCTTCCTTGGGCATATCATTCTCATTTAAGAGGATCCTAGTCAAGGGTTAGCCATCCCTTCCCTTCGATTAATATTCCTAATCTTTCCCATCAATGTATAATTAATATTCTTGTTTTGTAAATTCTACAACAAGGGTCAATAGATCTACAAATCTAATGGTTATATCTAGATCATAGAAAAATATGGGAAGTAAAACTGTAAACCCTAGATTTATATGAAATGATTCATTCTTAAATTCATTTCATTCAATAAGGAAATAAACAATTGGACAAAATAAATAAAAACCAAAACATCAATCTCATAAAATAATGAACAAATGTTTCATTACCTTAATGGAAAGCTTTTACAAAACCTGTGAGGAAGCTCCTTGAAGATGATTGTCTCCTTGGCCTCCTCCTTCGGAGGGTTCTTTTTTATTAGTGATTGTGTGGCTTGTCTTGGCTCCATTCCTTTATGGATGAAAGTGATGGTGAACGTGGCCAAAAGATCTAGGGAAAGTTCAACAACACTTCATTACTTTTAATGGATGGATGTATGGAAAATGGGAGAGTCCTCTTGAATTTATAAGCAAAATAGTGGTTATCCTTGGCATGGCCATGCAAATAAAATATTATTGTTGATTGTATCAATTTTCACGATTACTATTAGGGTTTTATTTTATTTTATTTATTTATTATTTTTCTTTTTTGGATAATTTTAAGAGGAAAAGGTCATAACAATGTTTTATGACTTTATGAAATGGAAATAACTTTAGGAAAAGTGGTTCCTTATGTTATAATCGTGGAAAACAATGTAAAAGTGGGTTTAAACATATGATAGCCATAATGAAATATTCTCGATACAATATATTATGTAGAACATAGAATATCTAGCAAGAAATGACAAAATAATGATATATCCAGAAAAATTTCAGAAGAACACCAAAATAACACGAGAATAATCACCAGGAAGAGCAATTTTATTATGATAGCAATGTTCACTTTCCTCTTCGAAGGGGTAGCCTCCAACAAAGAAAATCTCTATTACAATAATCTCTAAGACAAAATATCCAATGCCTCCAACTCTTATTTATACTAATTCTACCTTCTAAGGAAACTTCTAGAGGAAGATCTTTCTAAAAGCGGAAGCTTCTACTAGGTCTTCTTACATTGACTTATTCTTCTTTATTTATTAGTCCTTATTAAATAATGTCGACCTTTATTAGATAGAAAACATATCCTACTAACTAATGAACCATGCAGAGGGGTTAGGATTGGGTGCTAACATGCCCTCCCCCTTCAAAAGCAAAAACTGTTGAAGTATGGTCACGGGTTCCCAGGTTGCCTCCTCTGGTGTTGTGTCCTTCCACTTGATGAACACTTCCTTGATAGTGAAGCCACACAAATGACGTTCAAAGTTATCGAGGACTTCTTCTGGTTGGAGCCACATGGAATCTTCTTCATCTAATTCTGGTAGGATGGTTTGGACTCTGCATTTTTGTCCCACTACTTTCTTCAAACAGGAAACATGGAACACTGGATGGATTTTGGAAGAAGCAGGAAAGGACAATTTGTAAGCCACATAACCAATATGCTTGATGACATGGTAGGGTCCATAAAAATTAGGTGCCAACTTGTGATGTCCATGAGCTTTGAGATATGTTTTCTTGTAAGGTTGGAGCCTGATAAACACGTGATTGTGGTTTTCCTGTTGCTTCATGCGATTTTGGTCCATGTGGAAGTTATCCTTCAGAGCCTCTATAGTAGTTGTATGACCTTGCAACATTGTATCAATATATTGGACCTTAGATGTTCTAGGAAGATAGTTAGTGATCGTCGGTGGCCTTTGGCCGTACACCTCTTCATATGGGTTCATTTTAGTGGTCATATGATAGGAAGTATTGTACCACCATTTGACCAAGGGAAGCCACTGCACCCAATGGTGTTGTTTGTCTGAAGAAAAACAAAGAAATTAGGTTTCCAAACATTTGTTGACTACTTCTGTTTGGCCATCAGACTGGGGGTGATAAGGTGTGCTCATGTTCAATTGGGTGCCTTGCAATTTAAACAACTCTTGACAAAATGTGTTGGTGAAAGTTGGGTCACGATCAAAGACAATATAGGTTGGCATGCCATGTAACCTGAAAATATGATCAAGGAAGACTTTTTCTATGAGTGTCGGTGTGAAAGGGTGAGGTAAGGGAAAAAATGAGCATACTTGGAGAGGCGATCAACCACCACCATGATGACAGACTTGTTCCTAGCTTTAGGAAGGCCCACTATAAAATCCATGGATATTTCTATCCACAGAGAAGATGGAATGGGTAAGGGTTGTAGGACGCCTAGAGACTTGATCGTTTCACCTTTATTATGTTGGCGCACCTCACATTCTATGATAAATTGAAGTATATCCTTCTTCATGCCTGCCCAAAAAAAATAATGACAAGCATGAGCATATGTATTTTGGAAGCCCGAATAACCCACTATAGCTGATGAGTGCAACTCATTTAAGATCTTAGGCTTGAGTGCTGAGGAGGGTGAGAGAACCAGGCGATCCTTATATCATAGAATATTATCCTTCCAAGTGTAGCCAATGGGAGGATTAGGGTCCTCTTGAAGACATTGAATTAATTTGGAGGTAGTCTGGTGTGTTAGCCACTCTTGGCATACTTATTCAATCCAATCAAGGGACCAGTAAGGATAAGAAAAAGAGGGAGTCCTCCTCCTCATGTTGTCTTGACAATGCATCTACTACTATGTTATCTTTTCCCTTTTGTATATGATTTCATAATCATAACCCAACATTTTTCTCATCCACTTATTTTGTTTTTGGGATGATAGTCGCTGCTCCAAAAAATATTTTAGGCTATGGTGATTTGTTTTAATCTGAAAATGACATCCTAAGAGATATGGTCACCAGGTGTACACCACATGGATAATGGCCATCATTTATTTTCATATGTATATCAACCCATATTGTGACCACTCAAGGCTTGGCTAGTAAATGCCAAGGGTCAACCATCTTGGATGAACACTACACCTATAGCCATGCCTAAAGCATATGATTCCACCAAAAAGGTTTTATTGAAGTCAGGAGCTGCTAGGACAGGGGTAGTGCACATGGCCCCCTTTAACTCTGTGAAGGCTTTCTCAACAAAACGTTTCCAATGAAATGCTTTCTTCTTAAGGAGGTTAATCAAGGGCTTAGCATTTTTTCCATAATGGTTGATAAATTTCCTGTAATAGCCTATGAGACTAAGAAAACCCCTTAGGAACTTTAAGTTCATTGGTCATGTCCATTATTTCATAGCTTGTATGTTTTTGGGGTCCACTTTTACCCCATATCTATTGACAATGTGCCCCAAGTATTCCACTTCGTTGGTGCCAAATGAACATTTGGTATTTTTGACAAACAATTGGTTTTCCTGCAGCAAGTGAAGGAATTTGTCCACATGAAGAAGATGGTTGTCCTAGGTGCGACTATAAATGAGGATGTCATCAAAGAAAACCAAGACAAACTTTGAATGCAAAGTTTCAATAGTTTATTCATGAGACTTTGGAAGGTGGATGGAGCATTGCAAAGGCCAAAAGGCATGACCAATAATTCATAATGTCCCTCATGATTTATGAAAGTAGTCCTCAAAATATCTGCCTCCTTCATCCAGATTTGGTGATAAATAGAGTGAAGGTCTAATTTGGTGAATACATAGGTACCTTGCAGTTCATCCAACAAATCATCAATGACAAGAATGCGAAATTAATCTTTGATGGTCAGTTTATTCAGGGCACATGCGCCAAGTACCTTATTTCTTTAAAACCATCACCATTGGTGAAGAATATGGGCTAGTACTAGGGTGAATTACCCCCGCCTCTAGTAATTCATGTACCATATTTTCTATTTCATTTTTATGAGAAAAACTATATCTATAGGGACATACATTGAGGGGTTGACTGCTCGAAAGGAGAGGGATGTTATGATCATTATCACCCATGGAAGGAGGTAAGGATGTAGGAATCTCAAAGATCTTGGGGTACTTGTCGAAGATGAGTTGTAGGCTAGGAGGAACTACCTAAGAGGAATTTTCAATGACCTGGATGACATTAAATTGAGAAATCACACCATGGTGTCCTTTCTTCAATAGTTTTTCCATCCTGTGAGAGATGATGATTTCAGGAGATCCTGCTTGGAGACCCCTGAGAGTATAAGGGTGAGCTTCTTGGGTGAATCTGATATATAATTCTTGATAATCCATTTTGATTAGCCGCAGAGTGTGAAACCATTCCACGCTTAATACAATATCACAACCAACCATGGAAATAGAGAACATGTGGGTTTTCATATGGTAATCACCCATTTAGAGTTTAGAATTCTCGCAACAACCCCCACACTTCATAGTACCACCATTAGCGATGATGATTTGAAAATTAAAAATAGGGCGATCAAAGAAATGGATCTTATCAATGAGCATGCAACAAATAAACTTATGGGTGCTACCACTATCAATCAATGCCAAAACCAACCTATGTTTAATGTATCCCTTGATCTTCAATGTCCGTGGGGCTGAAATACTTGAGAGTGCATGAAGCGAGATGATTGGTTCCATGGATTCCATCATCATGAAAACTGGATCTTCGACAAGATCACTTGGATCAACCACCTCTTGGTGTGAAACCTCATCTAATGGGATGTTTTCATAGGAAGAGGAAGTTGAGGCATCAATCTGGAAGAACTTTTGTTCTCTACATTTATGCCCTGGTGCATAATTTTCATCACAATAGTAGCAAAGGCCTTGCTTGTGATGTTTCGCCATTTCGGCGGGAGAGATATTTTTGACCTTCAAAGTTTGGGTCGGAGCGGGGGTAGCCCCTGGGTGAGGACATGTGGTAAATGGATCCTTCAGTGATGGTGCCTATAGGATGGTATCGACTTCCCTCGATAATTGACATTCCTACAGCCAAGTAGTAGGATGATGCATCTTCACATGAGCCTTGATAGCTTCTTTTAAACCACTGATAACACATTCAAAGTAAAATTCAGTAGATAATCCCTCGGTATATATAGCCAACTGTTAAAATGTTGTGATGAAGCCTATGATAGATCCAGATTGGCGCAACTTAGTGAGTTGGCCCAAAAATTGTGATTCCCTATCAAAATGGGCACAAGCAACTTTGGAGAACATGTTCCAATTAGGAGGTCCTGGATAACATTTCTTATTCCACTACCACCATTTCCAACATTCTTGATCCAAGTACAAAACCCCTACATGTATCTTGGTCTCATCATCTCGAATATAATGAAGGAAGAAGTATTTTTCCATTTAAGAAACCCACCCAGCTAGGTTGGAACCATCAAATTTATGCATGTCAACTTTGGGCACCTTAGTCCAAGAAGGTGGAGAACCCCAAGGGGAGTGGGAGGACTGAGTATGTTCATAATGATAAGACTTAATTTATTCTAGGTTTGAATCAACATTCTTACCCCTGAATATTTGCACCAATTTTTTTTTATTGTTGGTCAAGGGTTGTGGTGAATTCATTGCGGAGGGAAGCTATGTTTCCGTCAATGTGTTGTTCCAGGTGGGACACTCTATCCTCCAAGGTTTCTTGGGACTGAGAGTGACTGGTAGGCATGGTAAGGCCTTAGGTAGTAGCGAAGGTGTCGAGATGGAAAAATGGGCTTAAAAATGATAGGTACCTGGGTGATTAAGAAAAAGAGAGGAATCCAATGGGATAGGTCTATAGAAAGGTGACCCAGAGGGGGTTGGGTCTGCATGAAAAAACATGATTAAATTTGAAGGGTACCACTGCGATTAGAATGAAGAGAGGAATGCAATGGGATAGGTCAAAAATAAGGGTGCTGACAGGCCAAGACTTTTTTTTTTACTCCTGCGGAGTTATACTCTGAATTGAATAATACTGCAGAGGTGGAATGCACAAATTCTTAGTAGGACAAAAGATGTAGTAATTTCGCAACCCCATTGAAGAAGACCAGGTTGCACTGTAATAGATATTGTATTTTATTTTTTTGTTATGTTCCCAAGGGTTAGGGTTTGCAGGGAATATACAGTCAAGGGTTTTCATTGTGTTATATCTCTCTTATATACGTGCAAGGTCCAACAATAGTACTTGACCCAATATCTCAGGGCACCAACTAAGGAGGCTAGACCGTACCCTTATCCATACTACCCGAATACCCAGGTACTAGAGAGTCACTTCTCAAGTGTTGTTCTCGATGACACTATAGAAATCAGGTGGCTTATTGTTTTATCTATGGAGGGATTCAGGATGCATAGGTCGATCTGTATACATGTTTTGTTTGATGCACTACCACTCGAAGGGGTACCAACAAGGGTTACAAGGGTGTCCAACATATGTGCACTTAAGAACCACTTGTATTTGTTGTGTGTATGACTACCCGAACACAAGTTTATGCACATAACAACAAATATTTGTATCTTAAAGACGTCAAAATAAGTCTCCACCCTAAAAAGCAATTTATCCCACAAGTATTTCCCTGGAAAGAGCTCTGATACCACTTGCAATATTCTTGATACAATATATTATGCAGAACACAAAATATGTAGAAAGCAATGAAAACATAATGATATATCTATAATAATCACCAGGAAGAGAAACTTCATTATGATAGCAATGTTCACTTTCCTCTTCGAGGGGGAAGCCTCTAGCAAAGCATAGCTCTATTACAATAATCTCGAAGACAAAATATCCAATGCCTTCTACTCTTATTTATACTAATTCTACCTTCTAAGGAAACTTCTAGAGGAAGATATTTCTAGAAGTGGAAGCTTCTATTAGGTCTTCTTACATTGATTTATTCTTATTTATTTATTAGGCCTTATTAACTAATGTCATCCTTTATTAAATATAAAACATATATTACTAACTAATGACCCATCGAGAGGGGTTAGGATGAGATCCTAACACATACTATGAATGGTGTATTTCGGTAAACCTAAAGTTTTGTTCTGTGTGATCAACTTTTGGGTGATAACTAATGTCGTCGAGGGTATGAGAAATGTTGTCTTAGATATTATTGTAATAGATCTCTGCTTGACTGGAGATTTCCCCCTCGAAGAGGCAAGTGACCATTGCTCTCATTAATCGAAGTGCTCTTTCTGGTGTTATTTTGTTATCATTTCAGTATTATTGTGGTGTTGTTCTGGTTATATTGTTGTTCATCTGCCATTTCTAGAATTTTATTTCTGTTCTGCATACTTTTTATATCTAGAATATTACAAGTGGTATCAGAGCACTTTCCTCGACAGAAAATTGTGGGTAATTTTTTTCCAGGGTAGAGACTTATTCTGGCATCTTTAATCTACAAAGATATTTCATTACATGCATAAACCCATGGTTGAGGGATTCATACACGCAAGAAATATAAGTGGTACTTATGTGCACATCAGTTGGCCACCCTTGTAACCCCTGTTGGTACCCCTTCGATTGGTAGCACATCAGACAACACCTATATATGGATCGACCTAGATTTCCTGAAGCCCTCTTTAGATAAACTGATCGGTCACCTGACTTCTATAGTTTCACCGAGAACAACACTCAAGAATATATTGTCTAGTACCTAGGTAGTCGTCTAGTACAGATAAGGGCACAGTATAGCCTCCTTAGTTGGTGTCTTGAGATATTGGGTTGAGTACTACTATTGGACCCCACATGTATATCAGAGAGTTATAGCACAGGGAAAACCCTTTTCTGTAGAACCCTTGGGGATGGAAACAAAAAATAAAACAGACAAGATCTATTGTCATGCAACTATGTTCGAGTTTCCAAATCACTACACATTTCTTCCTAGTTAAGAATTTGGGCATTTCATCATTGCAGTATTCTTCAGACCAGAGTATAACTGCGCAAGTGTAAAATAAATAAAAAATAAAAGTCTAGAAATTTTTGCACCATTATTTGAGACCTATTCCATTGGATTTATCTCTTTTCCCTTATCACATTCATACCTATCATTTTTCAGAAAAAAAATTGACCCCACCCACCCCTCTTCGGTTCCCTCGTCATCATGGCCCATACCCGTAGCCAAGACTTGGAAGCTCGCTTCAATACCTTGCAATATAATTTCACAGAGACCTAACAAGAAGTGAGATAGCTCAGTGCCAATATTGCCACCATCAATAAAACCATGCATTCCTCCATCGTCGCCTCAATTGAGAATATCAAAGAAGAACTCAAAAAAGACATGACTACCCAACTTGAATATGTCACTTCGATGATATACACCAAGATGCATATCCCTGTAGGTCCCCATTTATCTGACCCACCTTTGTATATCGAAGTTGAAACTTCCTCTCATTCCCATAATTTTCAGCCCCATCACTTTCATCGTGACCTACGCCTTCCATGGGTGGATGTGACCAAATTTAATGGCTCAGATCGCACTGGTTGGGTAACTCAAATGGAACATTATTTCTCTTTGTAAGACATTACAAACGACTTGGCGAAACTCTGGTATGGTGTTATCCATCTAGATAAAGAACCTTGGCAATGGAGAAAAACTGCCCATCAAGGGTATGTTGCTTGGACACACTTTGTGGTAGAGATTTATGAATTCTTTGACACTGACACCAACCATTTAGGTCGTTTGACAAAGTTGAAACAATCTGGCATAGTGGAAGACTTTATAGCTTCTTTTGAGTGACTGGCTTTTCATACATAGGGCATGTCTGGTGCTTTTTTCCGAGAATTTTTTATCAATGGCCTCAAGGATGAGATTTGTGCCCATGTCCTCATGGCTCGGCCTCAGAGTTGGGTGGAGGATACTAAACGAGCTAAGGAAGAACAACAGATTGTCTCTTCTCAAAACTGGAAACCCTCCTTTATTCCTCACACTAAACCAGTAAATCCCACTCCTCCTTCTACTCCACTAAAGATCCAAAAAATGACCAGGGCTGAAATGGCTGAATGCAAACCCAAAGTCCTTTGTTATAATTTTGATGAAAAATATTTTCCGGGACACAATTGTAAGCAACAAAATATTTTTATGGAAATCTCGGAGGATGTTTCAAAAGAGGATGTTGAAGCTCCCCTTGTGTCTAAGTCACCTGAACCCACCGACATTACCCCTCCTTCAGACCCTCCTGGATGTTGAAATTACTAAGAAAACTGAGAGGGGGGGGTGAATTAGTTGTAATTGAGCTTAAACAATTTAAGTCTATTAAAAATTATTAATCTTTCTTCAAGTGATCATCAACAATATACAACATATGGACAGTAAAAGTAAAGAGCATCAGTCACACATAAGGTATA
>SNQJ01S0244657.1:0-13246 GCA_010110895.2 Picea sitchensis
CATCTTGAATACAAGTGTTTCAAGTGTCATAAACATCATACTTCCATCTTGCCCATGTCGCACCTCTAAATACATCACAAAGACACTTAATACTCCCCAAAGACTAGTTTTGAAGAAGAGAAGTCACTTGACAGAGAGTACAAACCTTTTGACACTGAAAGAACCACTAAAAAATTAATTTTGGAGTGGAGTTCTCCCCTATCCACTATCTGGGAGTGCTGGCGCTCCCTGAGCCTCTTTGGGGGAGTGTTTGAGTGCCCTGTGCACCCTTTTGGGGGAGTGCTACCCTTTTTTTAAGCAAATTTTGGGTTTGTTGAGGAAAATCAGGGAAGAATCCCTCAACTCCTGAAGGTAGTTGGATTCGAATAGATGGTCAAGGCATGATCTTAGGGAATATCCTCAACTGAAGGAGAGGAATCCTCAACTTATCCCAAAGATATCTCAAGTGGTTGGGCCTCTCCAAGGTTATATAAAGAGTCTTTCTCATGGTGAAAGGTACATGGAAAAGATTGGATATGGGAAACTTATGATATCATGAGTGAGATGTCATCAAAGCAATCAGTGTAGATTACTTGAGAAAAGGGGTTGGACAAGGAGAACTGGAAGAATCTATTGCACCTTCATTCAAAGGATTGTAAGTACTTTTATTTGTTCTCATAATAATCAATGCTTGGCCTGTTTCTTTCAAACTTATGCTTGTTCCATATGAGTTTGTCTACAATAGATGGATCTATGTTTGAGATAATCTCAGTAGAGTAGGAAGTCCATTGTATATTTTTTTGTCCTACATGACCTATTAGGGAGCTCAGGATTGAAGCTCAGCTTGGAATTTGCAGGGACGAAGGCCATTAACAAGGTACATATCTTTCTCCTTCTCTTTCATTTATTATCTTGATTAGATCTAAAAGGAAGTCATTGTCCATGTTAAGCACTTTTTTGTCTTGGTATTAGGAGTCTAGAGACCAAGAGGGAATCCACTTTTCCGCAGGGGGATTCACCTACAACAGTAGCTCTGCAATGAACTGGGAGGCTTCATAGTCTTCTAAAGGGGATAGCCTCGAGGCAGGAGTGGCCAAGGAATCAACAAAAGTTTTCTTTATTCTGGGGATCATTGTGATGTTGAAATCTTCAAAATGTTCTATTAGCTTGTGCACTTCCTATTGATAATTCCTCAGGTGGGGAGAGTTGTAGTGTATAATGTTCCTTACTTTCCTAACGATGATTTCAGATTCTCCAAAAACCTTTAGTTATTTAATGCTTAAGTATATGGATTTCCTTATCCCTTTCACTAAAGCTTCATACTCGACGGTGTTATTAGTGCATTCAAATTCTAGTTTGCAGGACATGAAATTTCGTTTCCCCTTCAAATAAATAAGGATACACCCAGCTCCTAATCCTTCTTGTGACTTAGATCCATAAAAGTGCAAGGTCCAAACTTGTGAGTGAAAACCATCAGCTTCTCCTTTCCTACAAACTTCCTCCTCTCCACCTATTTGCTCCGTGGTTTTCAATAATGGTTATTGACGGAAGAGGGTTTCTTCTGCCATCGTCAGTATATTTTCTTGAAAAGTCATTTTGGAGTTTTGAGTAAGAGGAACATCAAATGAGAGAGGGGAGAAATTACCAAAATCAAAGTTGCATGAATAGTTTCCTAGTACAGGGAAATATGTTGAAGAGGGTTCGTTAAGGGATTCAAAATCAATGACAATATGTTTGACATACCTTTCCCTGTTGATCCTGATCATGTTCGCGTGTCTCTTTAATGGAAACCAAAGGTGATCCCAGTCTGTGCTAAAGTATTCATTCAACTTCTCGAGCCAATCTTAACTAAGTACCAACCCATAAGCTTATGGTATATCTACTACAATGATGCCAATCAATTGAAAACATTTCGGGTGTGTTGCCATTTTGATCATGACATACTTGAGTTCTCCTATAACTTTCACCTGGGTTCTATACAATTGTATCACATGTTTATCACTTTTGAGAGGGACTACATTTAATTTCTTGTAGATAGATAATGGAATAACATTAGAGGATTCCCCTGAGTCAACCAAACAATTATGGAGGTTTATGTTGAAGACTTCAAATGTCAAGAGGAACGATGGGACAAAAGGCTTTCCCTTTTTATCTTCAGAGAAAGCGTTTACAATTGGTTTATTTATTAGATCTGTGAGGGCTAGATTTTCTCCTTGGTCAGTTCTTGTTATAGGAGGTTGTACTCACTTCAAGGATTGTAATAGAAAGTCCTTTTGTTGGGGAATTATACACATGTCCATAACCGATATGTTTGCCTTTAATTTTTTTAAATCTTCTACTATGTTGTAGTCTAGCTTGGGCGATTCTCATGTATGGATGTTTATAAAATTTCTTTGGGAGATAAAATATTATTTTAGGTGATCGGATTTTTGTTTTCCTATCAAAGTGTGGGAAGCGGTCAGGTCGCTTGAGACCAACTGACCCCTACTTCATGTTTTCACAACCAAGACCTCTACAGGCAGTTCTTGAACCTCAAATAGATCATCGGAAGGCATCAACAGGTTAGAGTCCCATAGTAGCATGGTTGTTTCTTTCATCGGGTCAATTTCTTCCCGATAAACAATATTCATATATGAGCCGCTTGATTTTTCAGTAAGGAAAACTTCATCTAGGAACTAGTTGACCATCAAATTCATGGCATGCACCCATTGTGGACTGTCTCTTTCAGAATGTTTTTCTTAGTGATAGGTACAGAAAGAGTCGGATGCCGCATTTCCCAGGTCGATGTTTAAGTTGGTTAGGGGAGGTTCAATTTCTTTGAATGGTGGATTTAGTTTAAAGAAGGGTTTATAAGGCCTTTGGCCTTGGTTTCCTTCCCCTTCACTTATTTTCATGTCTACGATTTCATTTGACAACTTCTTTATCATCCATTGTAGGTCTTCTATATCAACACTTCCATTTTCGAGACCTTGTTCTGTTTGTTTCCCTGGGGGTTTAGTCAACAAGAGTCCTCTCATGGGTGGAGGTTGAGCTTCCTTCTTAACTAATGAGACTTGGACTTCTTTACATACCTTCATTTGGAACTCAATTGTTTTCGCTTCCTCGAAATTCTGAGCTAGGTTTGTTTTGGCAACGCTTTTTACAAACATGGAAATGGAAGTAGGGAGAGCATTAGCATATACTTTGATTTAAAAATCCTAAGTGGGTTTATATTTGGGTTGGAATTTTTTTAGGATAGTAGTGAATCATTGATTGAATTATTTAACCTTCTCCTTTTAACTCATGGCGATGACGAACAACTCAGCCATCAAATATCCTGTAGTGGTTTCTTCTGCAAATTTGTCTAAAAAATCCTTTTGAAACTTCATCCAACTAGTTATGGAACCTACCGGCAAGTTAAAATACCATGTAGAGGCTGAATTTTCAAAGGTATAAGGGAAAAGCCTGCATACTATGTCTTCATGTTGGACATTCATCAGTTGAATAACTAGTATGAACTTCTTGATGTGGTCTTTAGGAAATCCTGAGGTTTCATACTCAAATTTAGGGAGTAACTTTTTTGGATGTTGAGGAAGGTTATGTACTCGTCCGGAGATTGCTAGAGCATTTCTGGCCAACCAAGGTTGATTATTTTGAGGTGGTTTTCCCCTTTCTTCATTATGATCATTATTATCCTCCATGTCTTCAAACTCTAAAGCTGAGCATTCCGAGTTAAAGCCTTCCTCGTTAGATTCAATATCGTCGGGCTCAGAGAAGTTACCAGCTAGTGTTTCAGGAATTAGATTGAGGGGATGTTCGATATCAGTGAGGGAGAAATCTATCATATCTTCTACTATGTTAAAAAAAACCTGGTCGGGGGTGTCGATCACTAGTCTACTTACTTATTTTCTGCGAGGAAGTAACGGGGATAAGGGTAGTGCTCCAATTTTTTAGGTGTAATCTCTTCTGATTCTTCTGAACTGGTTCAACTCCTCGTGGGGAAGAGCGTAAGTTATTTCAAGGAATAAATGTTCTTCCTATTCCTAGGGTGAGTTATGTGTTTCAATAGTACTCAGTGTATGTGGGTTGTCTTGAGAATGACTAGCCATGCATGTGGGTTGTTTTGAATCGACAGGCTATGTGAAATATTATATCAAAAATATTGTTATACATTCATTCATAATTCCCTCCTTCTAGCGTCAATTCTGTTGAGGGGTCCTAAATCCCTTTAACTCAACAGTAAGAACCAAACCCACCACCAAGGCCCAATTAGACTCTGCAACGTTTGATAGTGGAATGGTTCTCCATATCTATCGATCCAACCAAATAATCGATGGGCTTTACATAGTGATCTACATGATATATTCTTATAAAAGTTCCTCCTCAGTTTAAACGTTCTCTTTTGTATTTTCTTTTATTAATTGGGTCTGCTAAAAGATGTGTGCTAGTATAAAATAGTTGGGTAAAAGGGGAAATATTAACTACTAAAGAAGGTTGATCTTGGGATAACCCTTGTGCTCAAGCATGTAGAAAATGATTTTCACACCCATGACAAGCCTAGTACTAATACATCAACTTGTTGGTATTTCAATTATTGACTGAGATACAATTATCGAAAAAAAACATACATGTAATAAAATGATGGCAAGAAAAATAGTTTCCTTATCTCTAACCATTAATCACACATTAACACAATGATTTTCTTTCCATCATTCAGAACAAGAACTACAGAAAAATATTGAATCAACTAACTTATCAATAGATTAAAGATCTCTTAATCATTACAACATCCATCCATGAAATAGAGTCGGAAGTAATTCCTCCTCAAATACAAACACACACGCCTTTTATGGAAAAACATAAGTTTGTCTCCGATCCTAAAAATCACTTCTCAATTAAGGTAGTTCTAAAATAGTTCTTTACAATTCCAAAAATGAGGGTCTTTTCCAAATCCATCGACCTTCTCTAAAAGGTTGATCCTTTTATTTATAACAAATCATTAATTAAAAATAACTATCAAAAATGAAAGATAATTAAAACAAAACATCGCCACATGGCACTTCCATATTTATGTCTTCTAAGAGTCATCAAATGGTTTCACTAAAGTGGATGACTCTTCTCATACTCTGACCATTTGACAAAGAGTTCCAAGCATGTGTTGGCATACGTGAATCTGTGTCGGTCCATCGGGGCCGAAATGATCTCCTTTACTTCTGCTGCACGTTCTCGATACTTTACTATTTTGACACTTAACTATTGTAATATCGTTCAATCCTTGATCAAGTGCTCCATGAACTATTTCACTTGTCCCGGTGCCATGTTCGCCACCTTTTACATCGCCACATGGCACTTCCATATTTATGTCTCTAAGAGTCATCAAATGGTTTCAATTAAGTGGATGAATCTTCATACTCCCACCATTTGACAAAGAGTTCCAAGCATGTGTTGGCATACGTGAATGTGTGTTGGTCCATCGGGGATGAAATAATTTCTTTCACTTTTACTGCCCGTGCTCTGTACTTGAATATTTTAACACTTAACTGTTGTAATATTTTTCTAGCCTTGATCGGGTTCTTCATGAACTGTTGTACTTGAACTGGCACTATGTTTTCCACCTTTTTTATCTCTGCAGTACATGCAAAGTCTTGTTCTGCATGTTGTTTTACTATGTCATGTATGCCCACAAACTCTGGGTGAGGCAAATTTTGGGAGGTTGATGTCTTTCATCTCCTAATTCATATTGACTCATCTCCTTTCACAATCAACCCATATTTTTTTAATCTCCCATTGAGGTTCTTGTGCCATTTTTACCCAGTATTCATCATTCTATATTTGATCTATGTTGTTGTCCCTTAGCACCTAAATATCATTCTCTTCTTCATCTCAAATTTCTTGAACCATGCTAACATAATCAATTCTTTCCACTAATTGGTGGGATTTCTTGTACCATCTTTCCACGTCTTTGCAGGTATCTAGTTCCATAAGAGTGTCTTCTCGAAAGTCAGATATCCCTCTAGTGAAAAGGTGTCATTCATTTGTGAATTTATTGTAGGAATCCTGGAACTCGCTTCTCAAAAACCATATTCGTAGGGAGTCCCCGAGCAGTTTTTTCCAAATGGATTAGATGTTCCAACTCCTTTAGCACAATGGCTGACTCCTCTTCATCTTTATTTTATCTATCTAGGGTGGAATCTATGATAGCCATCCCTACACCAATAAGCTCAAATGTCTTGGCATGCCTCAGTAGGTTGATCAATTCTCCTCTATGGTGATGAGGATCAAAATGTCCAAAGTAAGCCTCCTCTTATTGGTAGTTCTCTACATGATATCTTTCCTTTGGTAGTAGGCTTACTTTGTATATCGGATACCAAAATCAATAGGGATTGGGGATTTTGTCTCCTGCAAGAGTATTTCCTGCCCCTACTGTGTATATGTTCAAGGATGGGTTCTTGCATCTCTTATGTATGTCTCGATGGCCCAACCTCTAGTTTTTTCTCATTGGGTGGTAGGTCACTGGCCAAACCCAGGAATCGGTGGTAGGTTTGGTACTTACTTGATGATCAATTGTTGAAATGTTGATTTCCTACTGTGGAATTTAGTCTTCTTGTTCACCTGCTCCTATCTCATCCTTTGAGTTGTACATTATGGTTCCTGGTATGTCATGGTTTGGTGTCTAAGGCACTTTCTCTCAGCTTCATGCTCAATCTGTAGAAGAATTTTAACTGGAGCATCGAAACCAGGGATGGATGTTGTCTCAGGTTCTTTCTCATATGTAATCTACATTGGAGTGACCGAGGACACCTATGAACTCTCCTAATCATCATATATGGTTATTAAAAATCGAAAGCAAAGGGATTTGGTACACTTTTTCTCCATGATGTCCTCACTATCTAAGGTTGGGTTGACATTTCCCCTGGTGATTTGATCTGTGATGGTGGCACTTTGGGTTTTCTGGCCTGGTGATTTCTTCAATATGCATCGGCTCTAGGCCATTTGGTTCCCCTCAACTTTTGATTGGGTCATCAAAAAGAATCATTGTCATTTCTATCAAATCAGGGTCACTTTGCAATTGATCAATGATTCTATGTGACCCTTCTAGAAATAACAATCCTCTTCTTTCTGACTATGTAGTCTATGTCACTTTGATCTCTTCCTGAACTCCGATGTCCTCTTGAGATGACTTCTCTATCATTTCCACATGTTCATCTATGCTCATGGCCTTGAACCTCGTCATATTTGGGTTGGCCATCATATGTACTACCTCGGCCCCAAAATTGCACACTCTGTGAATGTTTCATCCTCGAATTTATCATGGACGTATGACCAACAGGATGATACCCATGAAGCATGTTGGAAGACCAATCCTGAGTATCATGCTCGTGGAACGGGTCCGGCCTGAACCTAAAATCTACTTGTCTAAGCCTTCTTGTTTAGTTTGATCAATATCTTCTACCTCGTGATAGAACCCTACATGTAAAACCATGGGTATGGTGCCTGCTTTGTCCTTGACTAATGTAGCATTGTAGCCCTGCAGGATAGTCTAATAACATATTTCTCCCACACCACACCGGGACATGTGATGGTAGGAGATGTGGTGCTCGGGTGGCCCCAAACACCCTAATATAGGTTGTGTGTTCATATAGATACCAATGGCATCCTTTTTCTATCACTTTCTTGGCTATTGTAGATAATATTGGGCATCCCTTCTTAAAAATAATGAAATGAATGCGGTGTGATGAATTCATCAGAGATGAGTGCGAATATTTTTGTACCCATTCTCCCATAGTATGATGAAGTAGACATGGACTGTGATCTCCATAACATGCTAGCTTAAATTCATGTCGACAAGATATTCCTTGTGCACATGACATCGATGAGGTACTAGGCCATATAAAAGGTGGGTGCCTCCCTTTATTTGGGCGTCTGAGCCTGCTATACATAGATGGTTAATTGTTTTGAGATTATATCTCTCCCGTTGAAGCTACTCCCAAAGATCACCACTGTGTATGCCAATGACATCCATGCTTCCGAAAACTTGGAGCAGTACTTTTCTCCATATAACCGATAGATGAGAGCCATCAAATAGATGTATGGATCTCTCAGGTTAATTTCCTGTACCAACCATTGCTCCAATTAGTGAAATCCTTGTGTTCCTTCCATCATGAGGCCATCAATCGGATGGTGTCATGGAATTCATAGAACTTCACCACGAAGTCCGTGTTGAGCCACTCCTCTGGGTCCCTGAGCTTGTATTATTTGTGTACTTCTTTCAGGAGGAAAACTCCAACACATCCACCATTTTCATCGTTGATCAAGAAATGTTTCCCATATGTGTGGTCGATGAGCCATTTCAGAACCTCTATGTAGAGGAAAATCGAGGTTCTTCTTGCCACCATGTGTAAATATGATCGTCAGATGTTTGGGAACACCTGGTCATCGAGTGCCCTTATGTTCAGGTCACTGTGAGGGATATAATTTGGGTATTATTCTTGGATAATTATATTGAAGAGATGCCCCCACTATGGGAGAATTACTTTGGATCCAATGCTTTCCTCTAGATCACCAAAGGCTGGAGGCTACACAAAATCTTTCTTGGTTGTTGTTTTTATGATAGGCTCCACCTTGGGAGCATACTCCAACTACCTCGCGGTCCCCAGAGAAGAACCTTCACCCATTTCAACTTCCTTTCTCTTGGGTTCCCTTGACGAGCGTCTGGTGTTTGGATTTCTAAGCGACATCTTACCTGCAGCTAGAACATAGTTTAGATTTTTTGCAAGAAAACTGGATGCATATATTATGGCCAACGAATTGACAAACTTGAATACATACCTTTTCATCTTGTTAAACCTGGATTTGATAATAAGAGGGTCGGTACTATTTAGGGATGTTCGCTCTACTCCTTCGAATGCTCTGGAATTCAACTTGTGCACCGAATTAAATCATTCGAAATCGTTGTTACAAGGAAAATATATCTATGGCTAGGGTGAACCACAACAGACAGATATGATTGTAGAAATCAAATCAATTCCATCATATTCTATATAAACTAATGTGCAATATAAGTAAGAAAGACACTTAACTCATACAAACGTTTTATTGTGTCCATTGTTGATCACTTTGAACCAAATATTTATACCAGCAACAAGTTCTCAACAAATAAGAAGAGAAAGCATATAGTGATGATATAACAGGTTAGCACATTAGATAGCATAATCCATCAATATACAAAACAAACATACCCATGGATCATAACACATATATTTGCAAGATATAAATTGGACGAGAAAGGAGTATTTCTATTAATAAATGATCAACAAAAGTGAAAACATTATAGACTTCTATGTCAGCATGGTTCAGAACCAAGAAACCGAGTTCCTTCCAACTGGGCCTCCACCACTTCAATCCTCCACCAAAGGTAAGATCATATAAGGGAGACAAAGAGGTTTTCCATCAATAAGGGAAGATCTTGGGGGCTGAAAAATGTATTCAGACTTAAAGGACAAAGGGATGCAGACTCAATAATGAAGTAATAATTTCTCCAGAGTAACTTTTCTCTCAAAGTTGAATTCTCTACTCTTTTTCCATAGCTAGGAATTGGCTTCTTTATAGCCTTCAAAATGAAACTGAAGGGCTGAGTTGGAACATTTCTAGTATATGGAAGGGAAAGGATTAGAGATCTCTTGTCATGGCATGGAAACCCAACATTTTGTTTTGATTTTCTGGAACAAATCCCGATGTATGCAGGCTGTAGTGGAGCAACCAGCGTATACGCTTGTTGTATAGCTTTCAAGGTGCATACAAGTGGAAAAATATGTTTTTTTGTCTATGGATGTATTAATAAGGGAAATTAATTCTACATAGGGGAATGTAATAAGGCCCTCTCTACAAGATTGCATATGGTGAGGAAAATCTTGCTATAGCAGATGCCCCCTAATGTGTGAGGTCAGAGGAGAATTTGCGATGGCTGAAATACATTATAAATAACGCAGAAGTGGAGTGGTAGAGAACCAGTTGGATGAAATCGATCACTCATTACATTCTATACTAACTTTGCATACATGGATACCAAAATACATTGCATATCCATGTGAAAAATATACCAAACAAGTGTATATGACAATGAATAGGAAAATACAAATGCGGTTACATGCCAAAAAGATGTCATAGTCACAAACAAGGCCTAATAGAATTAGTCTCAAAACCAAACTGAAGATATCTGTATACCATGGAGTACAATCTAATCTCCCATGATTACTGAAGTCGTATAGGTACTAATCCAAATGAAAAGGAGGCAACAACTCAGGAAAGTTGTGGCCACATAGTGATGTCTTCAAATCTTCTACATAATCCACCAAAGTCTACATCATGTGAATAAAGGAGTTGAGGTTGAACACAATGAGACATCGTTTGATTACCGATCATTGATGCATACCATTAAAAAATGCGAGACAACCTATCGATAATGAAAGTAGGTATCAAGGCACCAAGTACATTCTTACAAGTGTGAATAGAGGAGTTAGTGTCGAACACCTGAAGAATCCATCAATCAAGAGACATTGATGTATTCCCAACTATCGATGGTGAGAGAGCCTGCCACTAATGAATGAATGCAACCCTCAAGTTACTCATAAGAATCTAGGCCTCGTTTCCAAAATAAATGGGCTGATGTTGATGGAAAGAGATTGTTGGCATGTTTTCAGGCAGGTGTGCTTGTCATTGATGGCAAGATCAAACTATGCAGCGATGGTGAAACAAGGACAACGTAAGCTTAGGAGGATTAGCACAGAATCGCACGCAGTGCAAGAGTGTGCTTGTTCATTTGAGGGAAAACAGGCAGGAAAGGAAGATCAACAGCATAGGGATAATGGCCTAGAAATATTAGAAGCGTAAACTCCATTTCGGAGTTTCAGATACCGGGCATTGGAGGAGTCAAGGAAGCAACTCACGACAAGAATGTTGAAATGGTGAAATGTGAAATGCCAAAATATGTTGATCCGAATCCATTTTGGAGTTTCAGATACTGGGAGATTGAGAAGTCAAGAGTCGAGACTCTTCAACACAGGAGTCCCAGAGTTGTGAAATCCAGAATCCTGAAATCTCGAAACAGGCACATCAACTGGAGTTTCGAATACCAGGAGATTGAGAAGTCAAGAGTCGAGACTCCTCAACACAGGAGTCCCAGAGTTGCGAAATATAGAATCCCAAAATCCCGAAAGAGGCACATCAACAAGAGTTTTGCAGACCGGGAAATAACTCCATTTCAGAGTCCCGGATATCAGGAGTTGAAGTGTTGAAACACTTCACCACAGGAGTGCCGAAATGCCGAAATGATGAAATGTGAAACGTCAAAATCCCGAAATAGGCACATGAACAAAGAGTCTCACAGATCGGGAAATAACTGCATTTCAGAGTTTCAGATACTGGGATTTGGAAGAGTCAAGACTCTTCATCATCAGGAGTCCCAGAATCGCGAAATGCGAAACGCTGAAATCCCGGAAGGAGGACAGTTTCAGATACCGGGAGTTGGAAGAGTCAAGACTCTTCATCATCAGGAGTCCCAGAATCGTGAAATGCGAAACACCGAAATCCTGAAAGCAGGAGGACAATTTCAGATACCAAGATATGGAGGAATCAAGACCTAAGACTCTTCATCATAGGAGTCCCGAAGTGTCGAAACGTGAAATTGTGAAATGCATTTTTGAATAAGGCTATGGTGACACTCAGTGGTCACATCATTGAAGAGCTATAGAGAAGAGCTCGAAGAGTTAATCTCCTTTTTCGAAGTTTCGGGGATCACGACTTGGAGAGTCGAGATGCCTCGCAATAAGAACTCACGACATGCGAAATCGCGAAGTGGCGAAAATCGAAATGTCGAAATGATCGAAGCTAGTCCAGCTAAGCTCCTTGTGTTTCAAATTTTTGGGGATCATGTCAATGAGTGTCAAGATAACTCTTCACCCCAGGAATACTGAAAGTCTGAATGCCAAAATGACGAAATATCGATGTAGCCGATGGTCACCGTCGGTGGTCATGTAAGTGGAAGGGGCTAGCATAGCTAGGCTCCATCTCAAGGTTCGCACTGTAACTGCTAGAAACCATTGATGGTTTATGACAAAGGACTTGAAGATACTTTTGTGTGATTTCCAGAGGCGCTAAAGAGTCTCAAGGAATCTTCCAGTGGAATGAAGACTGGCCATAGAGGCGATTGACAGATGGAAGAGCATTGAAGCCTATAACTGCAACAGAGAGGTTAAGCTTGAATGTAATAGAGAATATGAAGAGTCTCAACTGCTGGAGAGGCAAAGGAATCTTGGAATAACACCCAGTGATGATGGACACATGGGTTTAACTGCGAGAGAAGATGACGAGTTGCAATGATGATCAGGAAAAGCACTCGACATGGGGAGAGCATGCAGAAGCATGGCGAGATAGCATGCACAAGGTGCACAGAGACTATAAGTATGTTGAACAAAGAATATATGAGGTTGTTGTTGTTGAGAGGGATTAAGGAGTGTAGAAGGAGGAGCGTGTAGTAGCTGAAATACAGAGAAGAGGAATGGTGGATTGAATGCAAATGGTGCACAGAGCAAAGAAAGGGCAGAAGCACAGAAAGTGCAAGGCATGTGTGTAGCAAGATAGTGAGACACTAAAGGAAGGCTGAGTTGCTCTTATAGAGAAAAATAGAAGATCATAAATCACAAGAAGATGCAGACAAAGAGACACTGATACAGGAGAACAGATTAGCATAGCAGAACAGTGATAAGCCTGGTAAGCTAATGATAAATATTGTATCACTATGATAAACTTATATATAGAAAACTTTATATTTCAGGGCGGTTGGGAGGCGCTAGGGAGGATTGTTGTCCTCAGAGGTTCAAGTGGGTGCTTGAACATAGGGAGTTGCAACTTCCATCTGGTTGCAGCCAAAGAAACCAGGGTGGCAGGGTGGCGCAAGGGAGAGCTGTTGTTCTCTGTTGTATAGGTTGGTGCCTGTGTGATTGGAAGTTGGTGCTTCCATCCAGTTGGAGATGGAACATTTAGGGAGTTGGTTCTTCCTTCTAGTGGGTTCTAGAGAAACCAGGGAGTTGGTGCTTCCTTCTAGTTGGTGTTAGAGAAACCAGGGAGTTGGTGCTTCCTTCTAGTAGGTGCTAGAGAAAACAGAGAGTTGGTGCTTTCAGCAAGTTGCAACTTGCAATACAGAGGTTGTAGCCTCACAATGAGTTGGATCTCATATGTATGATAATGTACAGAATGTAAAGATTACTTATCATATAAAGAAGAAGAGTTT
>SNQJ01S0244658.1:0-10942 GCA_010110895.2 Picea sitchensis
CATTACCCCTTAATTGGGGCATATTATATTAGTAATGTTATTTTATTTATGTCGGGTTTAGGCCATTAGTTGTAATTATACCTCCTAGTCTCCTATATATACCAAGGAGACATTTTCATTTTGAATCATCTTGTAATTGTACATTTATGTGGGCATAAGGAGGTTTCCCCCTTAAAGAGGCTCATTATCTGAATTTATCTCTTTTTCAAGGCGTTGAGTACTTATTCTGAGTTTTTTCTATGCTATATTGATATTTGGTTCTTAACAATAGATCCTTGTATGGTCTCAAATTTTTGAGCTAAGGTTTCAAGTCCCCTTTTGGCAACGTAACTTGTTGTAGTTCATATATAATTCGGTTGGCCGTGCTCCTTTCCTTCATGAGATTGACCTGCACTATTATTTTTTGGGGGGTTCTTGGATGAACTAATAAATCTACCTTCTTGATCTCTAAATTTATGCATAGAAAAGATTAGAAAAAAATTCTATGAATTGTTGGAAGGAAATTGTATCACTAAATCTACTAAAATGAAAATTTTACACAAAAGCAACAACTACTCTTTTTAACAGTTCCCTGACAACTACACCAAAAATGACGGACTTTTCAATTACTTTCTAATTAAGTCAGTAAGAAATTGAAGAGTTGTACATTTAATTATCAATCTAGGGTCGTATCCCACTTGAAAATTGTCATGCACTATATATGCAAGTGAAGTATTGTAATTTCTACTAAGTTGTAGTAATTTTTTTATCACAAATCGAGATTTTAAGATGCTCAATTAAGTCACCAATCTACACTACTTCTCAAATTGTGGGAAAATAAAATGCCATGCTTGCATAAAAATGAAATCACACTTGCAGAAAGTTAATCACACTTGTAGAAAGTAAATCACACTTGCGGAAAATAAATCACTTGTGGAAAGTAAATCACACTTGCAGAAAATAAATCACTTGTTGAAAGTAAATCACACTTGTGGAAAATAAATTACTCTCGTGGAAAGGAAAATGATGCTAATATCTAATGGTGACTTGCTAAAGTATGATCATGATATTGACTTGATGTAACAGTTATGTGTTCATACATCCAATGAAAACTTGTAAAATCAATATACTATCAATCCCAAACAGCTAAAGAACAAAGTTGTCACAAATCTGAAAGAAAACATAATAAACTAAAGATGCAAGTGGAGCTGCAAAAACATGAGTTGAAGCAACGAAGTTGCATCACGAAAGTTAGAGTTGTAGCAATGAGAGTTGCAATGATGAGAGCTACAACAACGTATGCACTTACAAACTTACATAAATTGAATCAACACTGAGTTACAACATATGATTGCAGGATCTTCAACACAACGAAACTAAATATTAATCACACAGGAATCACAATTAATTGTTTATAAAATATGGAATTGCAACAATATAAAGACATAAAATAACTATGGAATTAAATAAACAACTATGAAATGTTAATCCTAATCTTAATATAAAATACCTGACAAAGGAGGGGGTCCTACCCCCTTAGACAAGGAATTGGGCTATGAAATCATAATCACACGAAAGCTTGGCACATCATCACACAATCAGAAGGAGAGAAGGAAATTATATTGCCGAAGTATTAAGTTTTACAATACAGTCGTATTTTATCGCTAAAATCATTCCCCAAGGTTAAGGAAAGTTGGGGTTTTATACAATACATTCAATGTCTAAATAAAACAAAGATATGGATGGACAACCATAAGAATCGGGTTGTTCATCTGTTTAGATTAATATTGTCGATTTTTAGAAAAGAGTGGGAATATGTTGACTTGGATCAGTTGGGCGACAATTGGTAGATGAACTAATCTCTCTTTTGGTTGTCCACTTTCCTTTTGTCGTCTTTCTATTGTGAGGAGCGATCTATGACCGACGACTATAATGCTAACTAATGTGTTGGCAGAATTTGTCTTGGATTTGTAGCAACTAGGGCTACATTCAGAGTTGCAACAATTGTGGCATGATCAAAGTTGCAGTAGTTGTGTCATGCTCGGATTGGCAACAACTATGTCATGCTTTAGATTTGCAACACTTGTAAAGGAGTCACATCTCCTACAGGGAATTCATCCACTGCAATTTCTCTTGTATATAATTGTTAGTGAAATAAGGTAACAATTTTCCTTAAGAATATGTAAGAATAGCATAAAAATGGCATATGTGATAAGATCCATACCTATGTGAAAAATTAATACAACTGGATGAGAAAGATATCAAAAGAGAGTGAACAGTGGAAAAATGGTAAAGAAAAAGGTATTGAACGGGTGTTGGAAATATGCCAATTTAGGCACCCGTCGGTGTGCTCTACTAAATAATTTGAACACAAAACGTTATCCAAACACAATTATGTTCATTGTAAAGACATAAAGGTGAGAGAAAATCACAAGAATTTTCAAAATCAAAAGATTCAAGAATTAATTTTGATGGAGAAACAATAAAATAGTCAATGATGGTCTTCAGTCAAACTATGAGAAGATTGGAAACAAATTTTACTATCAATCTCTTTAATTCCTAAGATAATTGTTGTATTTTCTAGACTGTGATGACTTTCTTCATCTCTACTCAAACTTTGTTCCTCGTTTAAAGAAGATGTTAATATAAAAGAACTATCAAAGGTCACGTTTACCTCTTCCACAATGTCATGTTCCTTCTAATCCACATCTCTTCGAGTGAATAAAGATGTCAAACAATGATGTTCACCTATAACTTCCAAATCCTAGGGATTTTCATGTAAATCTAAATCAACATGTAAATAAGCATCAATGCATGATTCAAATTGATTAATTATTAGTTTATCATCTTAATAAGAAAGACAAATAAGATGTTGAAACCATTCACTAATAGAAGGAATATCATTTAAAGGAAATATGCAACACATATGTATAAATATTGTAAAAAAAAATTCTAATGATTCATCTGGTTTCATCCTAAGATCATTCAATTCCTTGCATAATTTTTTATAATCAAAATTCTTAAAAGAAAATAAAAACGCATCTACAAATTGTTCCAATGAACGAATAGATGTGGATGAAAATGTTTCACACCACTTCTTAACTTGGCCTTCAAAAGTCAAAGTGAATAATCTGCACATAACACCTTCAGGAAGAATATAATGAGAAATGCAATTGTGAATAAATTGAAAAACATGTTCAGGTGTAGTAGTTTCACTCGCACCATCAAACTTAGTTTTCGACTATAAGAGTTGAACTATATTTAATCGAGTGCTACATGATACTCGTCTAGAAACTTATCTCCAAATAGGAGTTTGGGAAGGATTCGTTAAAAATATAAAAAAAATTAAAGTGAATAGCTCCATAAGGTCAATTTCTCATTTGACCCTCCTTCTAGTGCCAAAATGTTGATGCCTAGAAAAATTTCTGGAAAACAATGTGGAGAAATCACTCGATCAAGGCCCCAATTAGGCCTATATTCATTTGGAATGATGATCATCGCCGATATGTGGGTCCAGTTGCCACTAAGGAGGATTTGTTCCTTGAAAGGAGACTTTCCTTGAAGCTCTTCTAAGCTACTATGGAGACAATAGAAAGTATTAATCTATCTCTATTCTAAAGCTATACTATCCTAACTAGGATAAAGAAGTAGTTCATAGTATCCTAATTAGGAGCAAGAAGAATAACAAAAATTGAACATGAGATAAGATTAAGCTACCAAGAAATAGAAATAATTCAGACAACCTCATAAAAATCAAAGAAAATACACATCATCATACATATTGAATATGAGATAAAGATAAAGTGCCAAGAAATAGTTCAAAAAATAAAATAAAAACAGTTAAGGAAAATGCATATCAATAATTAACTGACTAAATAGTTACCAAGAAACTAAAAATATGCATACTCACATTCAATGGATAATTAAAAAATTTAAACCAACCATGACAGATAACTTGCCATGGGTTTTAAATAAACATAAATTTGCATGAATGACAATAGTGGGCAATATACAAACTCATACATATCTGGAATATAATTTGTCAATAGAGTGAAACGTCTTTCATTATAATCAAACAAGATAGTAGTACCAAATTTGAATACAACTAATAGACCTCATAGTATTCCACCAAGTCCTCTAGACTTGGCAATAGTCCACAAGCCTTGATTATTGATCTCTAACCAAGAATATGTCTTTTTTACGTTGACGTATGTGGAGCAAACCCTAAATCATGCAACAAAATATCATGAAATTCTTTGCTTACATCCCGGTGGGCCGATGGAGTGATAATCCAATGAGGCAGTGGGGAAATAACCTGGTGAAACTAAGATATGGTGGGATCTACAATCGATTCAAATCACAAGCTACAGGTCTGTGTGATCCTTATACAGCAAGCTATACGTAGAAACATTTTTAAAATATTTTGTATTTTCAAGGTTCTTTTCATAAAAATTAGGTTTTGTTCGAAAATTCTATTAGATAGAGAATAAGGCATACTTATATAATTTGAACTCTTCTTATCATCAACTTCATATAATTTGAAACATAACGGAGAAGTGGGTTTTCTTTGTGCACCAACCAAAAAAAGTAATAACAGAGAGCACTTATCTTTATGAAAGATGACACCAACTGGATGCAGACCAAGGACGTTCCACCCAACTGTAGACACTATTGTTCCAAATATTAACAACAATGTCACCCCTGAGCCAGGGCTTGAATCTACAAGGATGGTTCCAGAGTGTTACTTGGCTTCCCAAACCATTCAACACCCAAGATCTCACAGGCTTCCCAGCTCTCACAACAATCCAAGTACCCATCTCTCTTCTACCCAGCTTGCACCACCCGAGAGAACGGAACTCCACCCTTCTCTATCAGGCAATCCCTCAGGCAATCCTTCTCCTTAATTCGAGATCCAATGCAACTGGTCCAAAATCTCGATGCTGGAACTCTCAGGACTCACAGTTGTGAGCAATGTTGGACACAGGCAAATGCATCTCAGATATGTAAGCCTCAAGTCGCGGCTGGATCACTCCAGCAACCACTACAACCAACTATCATGTGGCTAATTCTTCAGTAGTTCAACTCCCTTCCCAAGCTAAGACGCAGATGATAGATGGATCAATGAACAAGTAAGTGGGTGCATGGAGGTGCGTGCATGAAAGTGCGTGAGGGATAGAATGGTGCAAATGCAAAATTGAAGGAGAAAACAAACCAACGACCAACCCCCCATCAGACCAAAGGAAGGGTTAAGTAACTTCGTGGGAAAATCAAGAACCTCATGGCCTTCCCCAAGAAGCTCACATAATTGATCCCCTCCCTTAGGAAAAAAGGGTAATTAACATAAGAAATAAACACTTAGCCCCTCAAGCCCCCTCTCTTGTGGAATCATAGCCCCCTATAACTCCAGTCCTTGTCTGTCTAGCAGCCAACCATGTATTTATTATTAATAATGATAAAAACATTACATGTCTTGGGCAGACTGGGCTTTTAATAATCGTTTGGGCACCCTGGCCTCTCATCATTGTAACAATACATTATTTAAAATGGGGGTTCAAAACCTGGGGTGTTACATCTGCTTCCCCTTATTTTGGCATCGTCCTCAATGCATATACAAAAATAGAGATCAAAATCTCAAATTTATTCAAAAAGTTGTGGGTACTCTGCCCGCATGGCACCTTCATGCTCCCAGTTAGCATCTTCAAGACCGTAGCAGGTCCACCTGAACTTTTACCAGCTCTATAACTCGATTCCAGAACATATTTTCCTTTATATCCAATACCCATACTGGTTGAACCTGAAAATCTCCCTCTGTCTCTACCTAAATCAGATGCCAATCAATAACATGGTTAGGATCATGTACATAT
This sequence comes from Picea sitchensis, assembly GCA_010110895.2. Classification (NCBI taxonomy): domain Eukaryota; kingdom Viridiplantae; phylum Streptophyta; class Pinopsida; order Pinales; family Pinaceae; genus Picea; species Picea sitchensis. The sequence continues at coordinate 5,844 of SNQJ01S0244658.1, forward strand.
TTCTTTAGTAAGGAGACATGAAATACATTATGCACATTCATGGAAGCAGGCAATGCAAGCATGTATGCAACTGGCCCTATTCTGTCCAATATTTCAAATGGACCACAGAATCTGGCCGCCAGCTTTGTACAACTACCCAATTTCAAAGAGATTTTCTTGGGATTCACTTTCAAAAGTACATGCCCCCCTAATTTAAATTCTCTAGTTGTCTTGTTCTTGTCTGCATAAAATTTATGTCTATCCTGAGCTGTCTTTAAATTCTACTTGATCTTGACCACTTGGTCTTCCATTTCCTTGAGAAACTCTGGCCCAAGTACCACTCTATCTATTGGGTTGTCCCAACGTACTAGAGTATCACATTTCCTATCGTACAAGGCTTCAAATGGGCTCATTCTCAATGAAGCTTGATACCCATTATTTGATTGAATCTCTCTGTTTACCCATCTATCTAGGGATGATATACTGTGCTAAAATTTAGATTTGTGCCAAATCCTTTAAACAATCCCCTCAAGAAATTGGAGGTAAACTTTGTATCTTTGTCCGAGACAATTGTCCTAGGTATCCCATGCAACCTAGAAATTTCCTTCATGAAAATTTCCGCAATATTAGTCGTTGTATGCATTGTCTTCATAGGCACAAAATGAGCAACCTTTGTTAATTTGTCAACCACCACCATGATGGAATCATGTTGCTTATTCGTTCTGGGTAATCCTGTGATGAAATCCATGGTGATCACTTCCCATTTCTTCTCTAGAATTGGCAATGGCTGCAGCAAACCCTCTGGGTGCCTATGCTCATCCTTTACCTTCTGACATTCCATACATCGAGCGATGTAATCAACAACATCCTTCTTCATTCTCAGCCAATAGAAATGGTTTATTACTGTTGTAATTGTTTTCTGGTAACTAGGATGTCCAACATAAGGAACATCATGCATTTCCTTCAATACCAAATTCCTCAGTTCTCCAGAACTAGGAACATAGATTCTATTTTTATGCATGAGTAGTTTGTCTTCCTTTATCTCACACTCCTTTATTTTCGGTTGTACATCTCCTTGTTGTAAATTTTTGTTTCCCTGTAGGTAATGTTGGTCTATAACAAGACCATCTAAAATTCTATTCTTCAAGTCTGACTGATGCATACTGACAGCAGTAGCATGCATGAGATGCACTCTTCTACTAAGTGCATCAACAACTTTATTCTCCTTTGCCTTGATATGCTTGATAGCAAAGTCATTTTCACTTAAAAATTCCATCCATCTTGTTTGCCTGGCACTCAAGGTTGGTTGTTCAAAAAGATACTCCAAGCCAATGTGGTCTGTCCTTAATTCAAATTTCTTCCCCATGAGATAATGCCTCCACATCCTCAAGGCGTGAACAATGGCAGGAAGCTCCAAGTCGTGGGTGACATAGTTCCTCTCATGTTCCTTAAGATTTCTGGACTCATATCCAATGACATGTCGATTTTTTGTGAGGACTCCCCCAATTCCTTCCTTACATGTGTCTGTACATACCAAAAAAAATTCATTTGGTTCAGAAATCTTTAACACAGGTGCACTAGTAAGTAATTCCTTCAATAGCTTAAAAAAATTTTCACACTTGAGTGTCCATTCAAATTTAGTTCCCTTCTTTTGCAAAGAAGTGATGCGATGAGAAATCTTAGAGAACCCTACTATGAACCTTCTGTAGTAGCCAACTAATCCCATAAAATATCTGACGTCTGACACATATCTGGGTGTTGGCCATCATCTAATGGCTTCTATCTTCTCTAGATCTACTGTTATGCCCTACTCTGAAATAATGTGTCCCAAGTAATGGATATGCTTTTGATAAAAATAACACTTACTCAAATTGGAATACAACTGATGTTCTCTCAGTACTTGCAACACCAGTCTTAAGTGATGGTCATGCTCCTCTTCAAACTTAGAATAGATAAGTATGTCATCCAGGAATACTATGAAAAACTTATCCAAATAATTTCTAAATATGCCATTCATTAAGCACATGAATACAACTGGTGCATTGGTCAGTCCAGAAGGCACCACTAGAAATTCATAATGCCCATACCTAGTCCTAGAGGTTGTCTTATGAATGTCTTCTTCCTTGATTCTTACATGATGGTATCCTACCCTCAGGTCAATCTTTGAGAATATATTTTCTCCTCTTAGTTGATTAAAGAGGTCATCAATTCAGGGTAGAGGATACTTGTTCTTTATAGTGTACTTGTTCATCTTTCGGAAGTCAATACACAACTTCAAGGTTCCATCCTTCTTTTTGAAAAAAAGTATTGTTGCTCCCCAAGGTGAAACACTTAGACGTATGTACCCTTTCTTCAACAATTCTTCCAATTGCATTTGTAATTCTTTTAACTCTGGTGTGCTCATTCGGTAAGGTGTTTTTGACACCGGGGAAGCTCCTGGCACTAAATCAATTGAGAAATATATCTCCCTTCTTGGTGGCAACCTAGGTATTTCTTGGAATACATCTTCAATTTCTTGTAGTACCAAGAAATCCTCGAGGTTTGGCCCCTTTGTATTATCTGGCTCTTCCACATGAGCTACATACAATTGACATCCTTTCCTAAAACATATTTTTAGCTGTAAGGCTGAAATCTCCCTTATAGAGATGGGTCTTGGAACTCCTTTCAGGGTGCTTTGTTTTCCATTTCCATCAAGAAAATGTAAATGTCTTGTTATGACAATCTAGGACAACATGATGTTTTTCCAACCAATCCATTCCAATCAGAATATCATAAGACCCCAATGGTATGATATTTAGATCAATACTAGTATTCACACATTAAGACTTATGAAACAACTTATGACCATATCATGGATTCTTCTTTTGGTCCCAGTGGCTAACTGAAACAAACTTGTTTTCCCAAGTTTACTTTTCTCCAAATGTAATCTATCCACTATCTTAGGATCAATGTAGCAATGAATTTCTCCTGAATCAATCAAAATAGAAATAGGTTGATTTATGATCTTACCTTCCACCTCGATGATATTGGACTGGTACTCTACTTTTCGATCATCTAAATCTGCATAGATTCTTACCATATCTTCGACTGTTGTGGCCTCTTGGATGTTGTGCATAGTCTTCACTATGTCCTTTATGTGTGGGCAATCCTTGTACACGTGATCTTTCGTGCATCCCCAGCATTGGATTGGTGGTCTTCCCCTTTTTCCCAAGGAATCTTCTTTTTTGAAATACCTCTTAGCATATTGATCTTGATGATTTCTATTAGGCTCATTCCTATTGAAGGGAGGTTTGAATCCTTTCCTCCTCTGATAGGACTTTACATTTTTCTTATCCTTCCAATATTTTTGCATGGATTCTCTTCCATGGCCTTGTTCATACATGTATTTAGCCTTCTTGATAGCTTCAGTCAAGGTCTTGGGTTCATCATATTTGATATTTTCCTTATAAAAGGTTGGTAGTCCACTCAGAAATCTATGTATTTTTACTTTCTCATCACCAATGAACCTGACATACTTTAACAATCCCAATAACTTCTTCTTGTACTCTTCCATAGTCATGCTTCCCAACCTAAGTTCAAATAACTCTTGCATTTTCTTGTCATAGAAATGATCTGAGAGGTACTCCTTCTAGAAGTACTTCTTGAACTATTTCCAAGTGATCCCATTTTCATTAATGTGCTCCACTTGCTTCAGTTTGTCCCACCACATTGCATATTTCTCATGTAAATGGTAGGTGGAAATCCTGGCTTCCAGGTTCAATGAATAGTTATGCAACTGAAAATATCTCCTGAGCCCAAGTAACCATGCTTCAACATCATCTTCCCTTTCTCTTTCACCATCGAAAGAAGGTGGCTTGAGCTTCCTCATCTCTCCTTGCAAACTATATATCTCTTGTTTCCTTATTTGGTGTCTAACAAGAGACACCTCTAGACTACTTACGGGATCTTCCAATGCATACAAATTTCTTTATGAGTAAGGAGGTGAGTGGTGTCCATGAGCTATGCTAGCACTTCTGGAATAACCAACTCTTCCACGATCATTCCTTCTTTCATGGAACCTGCCTTCTTCCTCTTGTCTTGAGTTTGATCCCTTCTTCGTTTTTCTCTGCAGCTTATTTAATCTCTACAACACTCGAGCATTTATCTGACTTTTCTCTCTCACCAGTCTCTCGTTGTCTACTTTGTATCTTTGTACTTCCATCTTCAGGCTTCTTACCGTTTCTATTAACATTTTTTGTTCTCATTTTCCCTTGCGTCCATTGGACTCTATCTCTACATTACCAACTCTGATATTATGGGCTTTGGCCTCCTCATCATGGCTAGAGGCTCCCTCACCTTCTTCCATTTCGTCAATACACATCCAAAGTTGATGTGCTTAAGCCCCTTAATTTTGCAAAATGTGCAAGCGACCATTTTGTTAGAATTATGCATATGATAAACATAATTTCCAAACCATGCTATAGGTCTCTGTTTTTTTGGTTCATGGAGATCATATCCCCATTCTCCGAAAATAACAGTGTCCTGTTATCCTTGGCCAACACAAAATCTCATCCTGCGCATGCGCTTCCTTCAAACCATCTTCCCAGGTGACCATGACTAGAAACCATGGCTAAATCCTTCCTTATCACCTTTTTGTCTTGAAGACAACCAATTTATCCCTTAGCCCTCCTTCCCTCAACTCTCAATCTGCATATGACCACGGTCACGACCCTGCGCTTAGCTGGAAAAGCGCTTGTTCAAAGCTTCGGGACTTCAAAACTTTCATCCAGGACCGGATCAACGGTCCTCGTCCTCTTTCATGATCAACGATCGAGATCCACTTCGGGACTCCGCGCTTCAGGGGTCTCAACTTTCCCCGCTTTCTTCCTCCTGGAACGCTTTTACCTGGAGTTCATGATCTGTCGACAGGTTTTGTAGTGTCCCCAAGGCCGAGCCCTGATGTAAACCATGCTCTGAAAGAGATTGTAAATATGTTCTATAGGCTGGTGAGCCAAGTTTTGTATAAGTCGGTAGTCTTATGTATTTGATTAGGCCAGAGAGCCTAAGTGTTGAAGGCCAGGAGCCTGTGAGATACTTGTATGTATGCAGGTCAATTAATAAAATATAAATACTGCCGGTGT
>SNQJ01S0244659.1:0-13323 GCA_010110895.2 Picea sitchensis
ACTTGGGCCTATAAGAAACAACAAGCTATTGCACTTTCTTTAGTAGAAGCACAATACCGAGCAATGATAAATGCAAGTCAGGAAGTCGTGTGGCTTCGATATATCCTTTCAGAGTTTGGATTCTAGTAGTAACATACGACCAACCTTTGGTGCAACAACCAGAGTTAAATCAAGCTTGCCAAAGATCCAGTTCAACATCAGTGCAACAAACACATCGAGATACACATGCACTTCATCAAAAAGCTCAATCATAATCAAGTTATTGAAGTGCTCTTTTTCCCTACAAAATATCAAGTTGCATACATTTTCACAAAGTCTCTTACAGAAGCGAAGTTTTCCAAAATTTGATCTATGTTAGGAGTTCAGGAAGTTGTAATTAAGGGGGGATAGGCTCTAATGCCTCTTTCCTTCTCTTGTTGTCTCACTATTGTAAATCCTTCAATCCTATCCCAAGTTGTTCTTAAGGGGGGATGTTAGGATATTTAGACACTTATGAGTTAGTTTAGATCTACTTGGTCTAATGTGTCATTAGGTAAAAGTGTGTTTCTTTAATATGCATTAATATGCATTTGTAGGTAGGAAATCTGATGGTCACGATATGTTCCCGACATAGAGTGATCCGACGGTTCATATTATCCTCAATCTTAACGACTACATTGATTCGTGGCTTAACACCTGATTGGTCCATGATATCTATTTAAATATCATGGAGGGTCATTTGTCGATGATTGATTATGAGAAACTCTCTTGTAAAATCTCTTTGTAATATTTTTATTTTGCATTAATAAACTGCTCCAAGTGGTCGTGTTGGATGGGGCCATGGATGTTTCCCCGTAGGGGTTTTACCATGTCAAAAAATTGGTGTATTGATATTTGATCTGGTTGTGTGAGTGGTTATTGAAGGTGTTCGTCCTCTGTTGGAATACATGTGTTGTCGAACAAATTCTTTCTTGAACATGTAATTACAAGATTTGGATGCCCTAGGATTTTGATGAGTGATCATGGAACTCATTTTATTGACAGTACCATTCAGACAATGACTAAATAATTTGAGATACGCCATCATAAGAGCACTCTATACCATCCTCAAGCTAATGGAAAAATGGAAGCATTTAATAAGATTTTGGAGAATTCTTTAACTAATATTTGCAATGTGAACAAGGATGATTGGGATTTGAAGATACCAATAGTATTATGGGCTTATAGAACTACATGCAAAAAAATCACAGGGAAAACACCTTTGATATTGGTGTATGGTTAGGAAGCAGTAGTCCCTTTGGAATATTTGATACCTATTCTATGCATTGCAACCATTACAAACATAATGGAAAGAGGCGCAACTCAAGAAATATTGGCTCAACTTATGGAACTAGAAGAGGACATGATTATATTTGGTTTCCATTAGGAGGTACTAAAAGAAAAGGACAAATACTGGAATGATAGACACATCAAGAAGATGAAACTTAAGGAAGGAGATCTGGTTCTCCTCTATGACAGTAAATACTTACAACACCCAAGAAAATTCAGGATGCATTGGCTAGGGCCATATGAGATAAAATTTGTCATAGATGGAGGTGTTGTGTAGCTACAAGATCTAACAGACAAAGATATGCAAGGATTGGTGAATGGTAGTCGACTGGAACTGTATAGGGACAATCGACCCAATAGCCCTCATTGGTTGCAACAAAGGAAAATACAATTGTACATAGTGTATATAGTGTATATAGTAGAAACTAAAAACAAAAGAAAAAGAAACGGGAAAAAGAAGAAAAATACAAAAAGATGAAGTACATGAATAAGTGTTCTGCATGTAGAGTAAGTGCAATTGGTATGGAAATAAATTGAAGACTCTGCATGCCAGGGAAATGTGACTAGAAATAAAAAGTAGTGCACCGGTACAAAGAGTAGATGGAAAAAGGAAAAAGGAAATGATCGAAAAGTGGGGTGCGACAGAGCATTTATGATGGGACTTATAAAATAAGAAAACTTGCAAGGAAAGACTGATTTTGAAGTTGTGCAGAAGAGAGATAAGGAAGAAAACTGAGTGTGATTAGGTGATTTCGAGGTGATTCATAAAATATTCAGAGAAACTCGGTCTATATTTAACACAATGGCGCCACCAAAGGTTGGAGCTCCCAACCAAACTACAAGAAAAACATGCAGTGTTGTGAGGTCGCCATAGGATACAACGACTGAAGGGGTAAAAATTCAGCTAGAGGTAGTGGTGGAAGTGGATGCCATTCCTTCACCAGTCATTGAGCCAGTGAGTCCTACACTTGTAGAATAACAACATGTTCGAGCGACACAAGAGATGGTGGTTGAGACGTGGGGAGAAACATGAAAACAAGGAACAAAGAAGAACCCCATGCAACAACTTGGTTTAGGATCACCACAGTAGATGGATGGGGACAATGATGAAAGAAAAAAATCAGATGAACCTAGAGGAAAGGCCGAAGAAGTGAAACACCTCATTGCAGAGGCAACACAACAGTTAGAGGAAGTACTGGTGAAATATGTTACAGGCCAATAAGATTCAGATGCAGGAGACGAAGAAGATACACACTAAGAATTAGGGACAACGAAGACAAAGGGAAAATAGATAGTACAAAGATCATCACACAAATAGAAAGAAGTAACACTGACACTATCGTGCATACCCGAAGGAGTCAATATCCTTCCTAGCATGTTAGGATGTGTGGATAAGCTGAAGTATGTGGACCATGATATTGCAAACATGGACAAGTTCCATGAGTTTGTGCCACAAGTATATATGAAGAGAAAAGGTACAGGTCCATTAGGGGTTCCAATTGTGCAATTCTTAAGTATAGGAATGGCTCCATCGAGCATGACAGTTTCACAAAAGTAACAATTAGTGGTTAAGGCAACAAACTATCAGCTAATTATAGGGAACTTATACAAGTTAGGTGCAGATGGGATATTAAGAAGATGTGTGTTATAGCATGGAAGGCCAATGCTACTATAAGAAGTGCACAAAGGTATTGCACGAGGACAATATGTAGGTAAAGCAACTGCACATAATATTTTTTTCCTAGGGCTTTGGTGGTCCACACTTCACAAGGATGTTAAGGAATATTGCTAGGCATGTGATTTTTTTCAAAGATATGAAAACCCATCGAGAAGGGATGAGATGCCTTCACATCCATAGGTTACACTACATACTTTTGATAAATGGGCGATAGATTTTGTAGGACTAATCAATCTGCCATCCAGGAGATTAGGATCTTGGTATATAATCTATGCGACAAAGTATTTGACTAGATGGGTAGAGGCAACACTAGTCACAGATTGCATCACAAAAACTACTGAATGATTTATGTTTAATAATGTAGTGACAAGATTTGGGTGCCCACACATTTTTCTGAGTGATCAAGGGATGCACTTCCTGAATAAGACGAGTCCATCATTGACTGATAAGTTTCAAATTTTCCATCAGAGGAGCATGCCATACCATCCTTGGAAAAAATGGGATAGTATAATCCTTCAATAAGATTTTAGAAAATGCACTGACAAAGGTTTGCAATGTAGGGAGAGATTATTGGGCTTAAGGATCCCTGCAATATTATGGGCATATAGGACTACAAGCAAAAAGTTGACAGGACATAAACCTTTTTGGTTGGTATATGGGAAAGAAGCATTAATGCCAATGGAATTCGTTGTGCCAAGTTTACACGTTGTAGTGATTACAAATATTTCAAACTCTGGCACAGAAGAGAAAATATTGTCACAGTTGTTACAATTTGAGGAAGATCGATTTGTCATAGGATTCCATCAACAAGTCCAGAAGGAAAGAGAAAAAAACATGGCATGATTGGAATATTAAATAGAAAAGGTTTCAAGTGGGAGACTTAGTTTTGTTATACAGCATCAAGTTCATGCAGCACCCGAGGAAGTTTAGGATGCATTAGGTCCATACATGATCAAGTATGTGACAGAAGCAGGTCTTGTGTAGCTAGAAACATTGAAGGTTGAAGTGTTGGGGGGATGGGTGAATGGAAGTCGATTGAAACTCTATAGGGATGATCAACCATCCCTGCACTAATATGACCTACGCAAGAACCTATGTACTATAACTATGTATTATATGAGAAAAAAGAAAAAGAAAAAGAAATAAAAAATGGAAAAAAAAAGAAGAAAAAACAACAAAAAGTAAGTAAGTTTCAGCAAGAGTAAGTGCGTAGAAGGAGGGAGTGTTGCACATATAGAAGAAATTGCACAGAAGAAGTGAATTACGCGTAGAAGAACAACATGTGCAATAAACGAACATGTAATCCAAAGAAACTGCACAGATGAGGACAAATAAAGACCATTAAACGATATTAAAGAGCGGAAATGATGGTTTAAAATTTGTAATGACAACACAACACATAGACGCATTGTCATAAATGGAAAAAAAATGTCGAAGATCACGATAGAATAGAAAATCAAAGAAAAAATCCAGCATAAGATTTTGAAATAAAGTAGCGTTAAAGCAGACATTGATTTTACAACTAGTGGATTTGATAGTTAATTCAAGCACAAATTTATGTAAAGAAAGCACACAACTTTGGAAAAAGTTGACGGAGTATCCAGAGATGAAGTTCGTCAAGGAAGGATTAAGGAATGCACAGGAGAAGGCGCAAAAGGCCATGGGGAATATAAACACGTTGCCAACATCCGAGGGCATAGTGGCCATCCTAGCGAACATGCATTCATACAAAGAGATAGAACAACTAAGGGAAGAGAAGAAGACTCCCACACAACAATTGGTATCCCTATAGGATGAAGCACTCAGGGTCATATGGGCATTAACAATTGCACAAGGAACAATGGAGAAAGCAACACAAGACAGTGAGGATAAGATCACGACCTTGACTGCGCAGGTAGTAGAGGAGATTTTGGAGAAAGAAGTTGAGGTAAAGAGGGAAGTCCCTACAACAAGATAAACCCTCCAAAATTTCATGGAGGCATGGAAGGGCTCGATGCAACCGGATTAAGTGGCTCGAGACGAGCCACATGTGAGTGTTGTGGGCCTGTTGGAAATGAATTTTGAATAACTAAGTATTGAAGAGCATGTGAAAAATAAGAAAATGGAGCAATTTGTTGGATCAAAGAATAAGTCAGAGCACACACAAAAAGGAAGGAAAAGCAACATGAAGGTGTAAAAGTAGGAAAAGAAACATGAAGGCATAAAAGTGGGAAAAGAAGCATGCTAGAGAAAAAGAAGGAAAACAACTAGGACATATTAGGGTTTTGGGATAAACTATGAAGGTTGTGAGCCCTAACTCTATGTATAAATATGTAATGGGTTGGGAAAGAATAAGTTGTTGAAAAAGAGGGACTAGGTTGCTTATGAGTGATAATATTTACTTAGGGTTTTGGAGATATTTTGCAAAAAGAGAGGTGTGCACTATAGAGAGGCTAGGATATATTAAGGATATAATATGTTGTATCTATTGTAAGCGCGGTGCACATTCTTGAGGTGATTACTGCATGAAGACTAATATAGAAGCCAACCATTGTGGACATAGCCCAAGGATTGGGTGAACCACGCTAAATCATGTGTTTGAATGTGTCCTTTGATGTGGTTGTTCATGGATGTTTTGTTTATGCATTATTAGTATATATCTATTTAATATATGATTGATCCGTAGTAATAATGAATGACACAATTGTTTACTTATGTTGCAATCTATGTTATAAAGGTTCTGCACAATAAATTTTTCTAACTAATCAAAGGATATGAATAAAGATATTGTGCATAGCGTGGATAGATAGTAATGGATATGATGATAGCCTCACATCCCCTTGTCCCTGCAAAAACTTGGTTCATGTAGCCCCAGTAGATGCCGAAAGGGCTAGTATCTAAAGGATTTTGTTGGTTGAATAAACTGAACCTAGGGTCTTATAACTATGCACCAACAACAGGATATGTGTGCGCATTTTGAAGGAAACCAAGCAAGAGATCAAGTCTGAGGTGAAAAGAAGAGATTTGAGGTGCACTAAAGGATTTGGGGTGTCTTTTTTAGATCTAAAGGTGTGCAAGAGAAGTCTAAGGGATTTTATTGGGGTCTTTCTTGTTCTCAAGGTGCGCTATGAAGCATTGAAGGTCTATGATGATGTCGTGTGTGTTGTTCTTAGGTTGTGATATCGCAATGTGTGTTATTTTGAGGTTGTGATGTTGTCATTAGGGATTATATTATGGGAATGATGCTATGAGGCTCGCTAGGGAATGAAGGTTGCATGTGACTAGGGTTTGAAGGATTGTCTATGGAATGAAGCATGCTAGTGAAGTTAGAAGTACTTTGTGTATGACGATCTTGGTTTGGTGTCTAGACATATCATGCTGAGTTGGTGCTCAGGTGAGGGGATTGGTGTCTCCAGTAGGTTGGTGCTTGTAAATGTTGTAACAATAGGTTGGTTCCTGCATGTGCTACTGAGTTGGTGCTTAGTTGAGGATATTGGTGTCTCTGCCAGTAGGTTGGTGCCTACATATTGTTGAGTTGGTGCTCACTTAAGGAGATTGGTGTCTCCAATAGGTTGGTGCTCACTTAAGGAGATTGGTGTCTCCAATAGGTTGGTGCCTACAATATTTGTAACAATAGGTTGGTGCCTACAAACATTTATAAAGATAAGTTTATGGTTTTCTCCCAATTGGGTTTCCATGTTAAACTCTATGCATTATGATTTGAGTTTATATGTGATTATTATTTCTCAGCTAATGAATGACTAATGAATGGTTAAATAAAGTAAAAAATATCTTATACTAATTAACCCCCCATATTCTCTCAGTATAAGCATAAGTTCAACACAACATTAATTAGATACTAGAATAAGAATACATTGGTACTCAAAAGGGAGAGAAACATTCCAAAGGAAATCATTCCTTCTTACAACAATAGATAATACTAGAAAGAGAGGAAAATTGAATGGATTAGTAGAAGAAGGTACAAGATGACATCATTCCAAAAATTGTGAAGGGTCAATGAACGAAAACAAAAGAGACAAATAAAAAAATGCACCTGTCTAAGAGCTAGCAAGCCCAAGTAGAAGAGCACACAAGCATGGTCGTAGAGATAGCAGTTGTGCGAATTTAGTTTGTGCAAATCCTTATGCTTATTGTAAGTGTTGCAATGGGATAAGGAAAATAAGCCTTTACCAATGTTGTCATGGTTTATATCATCCTAATTGGAGCAAGAACCATTGTGTAAACAATGGCGTCCATTTGCATAGTTACAAGAGTGATCTGAAATGGATTTCTATATAATTTTTAATCTATTTCAATACTTTCCGAGTGACAAAATTGGAGTTATTAGCTTGTGGGTCCCATTTTAGTGGTAGGTCCTATTTTGGTGATTTGGGTTCTTTAAACTTCTTGATCCCATTTGGGGCACTAAACAATAATTTTTGGGGTTAAAACTTTGAGCATGTAGTCCCAACCTCTTGACATGGTTCTGCGCATTGAGAGGTTTCCAACGGTGCAAATATCACCTTAATCAAAGTTCATATGAAGAATTTATGCCTCATACAAGTTGATTTAATTAGACTTCATATGAAGAAGTTATGCCTCCTGCAAGTTGATTTAAGCTTTTGACCACCATGGTATTGAGTGGATGCCATGTCGCCTCCCATTACTCACACGTGGAGCTAGTCACAAGTGGACTTTTTGGAAGATTCTAGAGGGTCCAAAACCATAAACCTAATTTATAGTGATGCACTACTACAATACATGGTTGTAGCATAACATTTAATGTTGCATCATAGTGTAATTTTCTAGCTAAAAAAATCAAGTTTTCACGATATAGAGCTCAACGCAAAAAGGTGCATCATCTTTTGCATCAAATTTGTATTAGATTTGCATCATCGTTATCAACATGCACATTTTGAAGCATCATTTTTTCATCTCCATTGTTCATTCACACTCCATTCATGCATCAAATTTGTGTTGTGTTTGAGTCAAAAACGTTGAAAAACAAGGTTCTAGTGTCAGTTTTGCATATTTTTTTGCATCAAAAGCATGTTTTTGTGTCTCTTTGATCCTTGTACGCCATACGGATATCATGATGAGTCTTTTTAGCATCATTTTGGTAAACATAATTTAGATTATTAGCATCATATCAGTGTCGAAATGTAGATCTTTTGAAATGATTTTAAATCTTCAAATTATCATACTACTTTATTTATGCATTTTTTTAGTGTCATTTTTGTGATGTAATAAATCTTTGCGTTGTATTAACATCATGGTAATGTTGTTTTAATATTGCAATTATGTCATTTTAGCATCAAAATTGTATTGATTATGATTTTAATATTATTAATTATTTGATTGTTTTTATTAATTTTATTATTATTGATTATTTAATCATTGTTATTAAGTTAATTATAATAAATTTATTTATTTTTTGTAATTACTACCTTTATAATATTTAAATATTGATAAGATTGATTACTAGCATAGTTCTATTTCATAGTCTACTAATCTCGAGAGAAAAAAACACACATATATATAAATGCACTACCCCACTAACATTTAGTCAATTTTACATCATGTGTATTCATAAACATAAAAAAAAAAAACAATCGTAAAATGACCATGTAATTTGTTTTTCCTTGTAAACAAATGGTACAAACACACCAAGGAAATGACAACTTTGTATACAACATTACATGAAAAATATATACATGTATCAATAAAAGAAATGAATTTGACATAAAAGTTGATTGAATGGTTGAGTTCTCTCTTCATCTTCTAAACCCTCATCCTCACTCTATAGAAATACAATAAAAAAACATGTTCAATAAAATAAAATAAAATATTAACATTTAAAAATGTAATAAAACCTCAATATTCTAGAAAAAAATATAAAAAATAGAAGAATTAGATTCAATCTTGAGCAATACATCAAAAACATCCTCAGATGAGTTCAAAAATTATTTACTTTTATTTATTTATCACTAATTATACTTCATCATTCTATACATTTAAAATTGAAAAGAAAGGAAGATGTCAATATATAATCCACTCAAACAAAACAATGCGGAAGAAAAAAGTACTTAGAGATCTTGGAAAGTATGTTGAAAAGGAATGGAGATGTCAATATATAATCCACTCAAACAAAGCAATGTGGAAGACAAAACAGCTTCATGTATAGATATCTTAGAAAGTATGGTGGTTGGATATTTGTGTTAGGTAAGCTCTATGTACTTTGAAGTGATGTATGCTGCAATATGTATGTGTTTGGACATGTAATAGTATGATGATTGGACAATATGTGTATTCAATGATACATTAATAGAAAGTATGGTGGTTGGATATTTGTGTTAGGTAAGCTTTATGTACTTTGAAGTGATGTATGTTGCAATATGTATGTGTTTGGACATGTAATAGGATGATGGTTGGACAATATGTGTATTCAATGATACATTAATGTATATATCACAATGTAAAATATTACAAAATGTTTATTATTCTCTTTTATATTATGTGTGTTCAATCTGTATGAAATCAGATAACTTTATAAATAAAATCTCACAACTTTATAACTTGTTTATGTTATGATAAAAATGCCAACCCCTTTTATTTATTTATTTATATATATATATATAACATTACAAAATGCTTATTATTCTCTTTTATATTATGTGTAGTCCATTTGTATGAAATCCCACAATTTTATAACTTGTTTTCACAATGTAAAACATTACAAAATGCTTATTACTCTTTTATATTATGTGTGTGGTCAATTTGTATGAAATCCCACAATTTTATAACTTGTTTTTTGTGATAGGATAGAAATGACAGCCATGTGGTGGTTTAGTTGTTGAAAGATTGATTGAATTTATCTTTTAAAAAACTAGCCATGTGGTTGGTTTAGTTGTTGAAAGACTAGTTGAATTTTTTTTTTATAAAAATTGAGAATGATTCAAAAAGGCAAAGCATCAGTGGTTATGTATATGATGTCGTATCTTTTCAGTAAATTTGTAATTGGAAAGGACAGAAGGTATCAATCAAACACACAGTGAAATAGACATTGGAAAAGCAAACCGAGCTTTCCCTCTTGACACTAAAATCCAAATTGGGGATATAAATGACATGGCATTGCACAAACAATATCTGGAAACCATCTTAACAAGCAAGTATACACAGATGACCCATGCAATAAAACGACTATATCCATTCATGGACAGTGTATCATTTTCATTGACCTTATATGGACAGATTGAGATGTACTGATCACTTTAATGTGCGGTCCAATCAACAACATATTCCAGACTTACACTGTTAGCAAAATATAAAACAGTCATTTCCTTGGTATCTTCTAGGCTACTTCTCTGGTACATTCATTTCTTTGGTTTCTTTTATGCTACTTCCATGGTATGTCGGTGCTGTAGTAAGTTGATGCTTACAATTAATCTTTTGTGAATTGTTTTTTATCTTGTTCCAATGTGGCTTATGTTATCATTCACATTTTCTGATTAATTTGAGAGGTTTACCAGAGCTCAAATGTGGTTTTGGTTTTATAATTTTACAGAAGAAAATTTTAAAACTGAAAACTGAAAGTGCATAGTAAAAGTTCAATTTACAAGATAAAGTAAAGACTAAAAAYACTATATTATCCAACCTGCATTATTATATGTCCATCCTAGAGTGTACACTTTCCACCAAAGTTTGGACTCTGTTCACTATTCATGTGCAGTATCCATCTCATTCAAAATATATTTTTTTCATCCTAGAGTGTACACTTTCCACCAAAGTTTGGACTCTGTTCACTATTCATGTGCAGTATCCATCTCATTCAAAATATATTTTTTTAAATATGGACTCTTGAAAACCTAGAAACTATTCAAAATTGAGAACACAGTGCAAGTTMATGCATATTTCTGACACACAAGTGTACAATCCAAGGCCAATCAAGAGATTAATACTGTTAGATTGAAAGCCGAGATCAATGGAAGGCAAGTTTCTAAAGTTATTCCCAAGCAAACGAAAATCATCACACGAATATGCTCTTTTAGAAAATGTCATATCAGGCGTCCCAGAGTGGGGCCTATGCTCCAAAAACAATATCAGGGTGCTTAAAGCTGGGCAAAAATTATGCATTTCCAGAAATCCTAATTGAAACATCTAAGTGAAAGGTTTTCTGTCTATGATCTTGCAAAGGTGTAAGGTTCTGGGTAGAGAATTTGTTCAGGCCGTGATCTTGCAAAGGTGTAAGGTTCTGGGTAGGAAATTTGTTCAGGCCGTGATTGAAGTGGTAGGGTGTTTGGGGAACCTTGCAAAAGTTTCTGAATAGAAAACTTATCATTTCAATGTTTAGGCTAAAATTACTCTGAAAAGAATATAAAGTTGTCATTTCAACGTTTAGTCCAAGACTCTTAAAAGTACATAAAACAAAAAAAAACAAACTAGACATATCCCTTACTTTTTATTTTTGGAGGTTTTTTTTGTTTGATTTTGTTAGAAATGGGTGATGTATGGTTGGATCTGCAGATTTGAGTGGCTAAGTTTGTATAATTCGAGTGTCCAAGGGTTTTTTAACACGCTGAATCCATTTATGCATTCAGAAATAGAAATTTTATTCAAATTTACATAACAGGATTCCAACCAATTCCCTGTCAGAAAACCTCAAAAATAGAACGTTTAACCAACTACATATCTTAATTTTCTACATTGTTTCATGTTTTAGATTTATATAAAAAAATACATCATTCATTATTGGAGAAATATAACTGACACATAAATGGTCTCGTCCTATTTCCAACTATCTCTCCTGATTTGTTTCATGTTTTAGATTTATATAAAAAATTACATCATTCATTATTGGAGAAGTATAACTGGCACATAAATGGTCTCGTCCTATTTCCAACTATCTCTCCTGATTTGTTTGTGGGAAATCCCACTTAATTTTATTTTTGATAAGTTGGAAATACACACATTGATTTGCTTACTTTTGATAATTTGGAAATACATACCTGGATTTGTTTCATTGTCCTATGTTTTAGTATATATATATATATATATATATATATATATAAGCACATCATTCATGGTGGAGCAATGTCACTGGTACTCAAATATGAAGACCACAGAACAGCTATGAAGAAAAATGGCCCACAAAACATCTATGAAGGAAAATGTCAGTAGAAGCCACAGCCGATACATTTGAGTGGAGCAGTGTCACTGGTATTCAAATATAAAGACCCACAGAACAGTTATGAAGGAAAATGGCCCACAAAACATCTATGATGGAAAATGTCAGCAGAAGCCACAGCCGATACATTTGAGGATATCCTACCCCTGAATGTGCTTAACAGAGTTGTCGAAAAAATAGCATCATCATATAACACAGTTTGGGAATCACTCAAGTTGCTTGATAAGTAGCTTCAAATCATTCATCATGTTATTTTCTGGGTCGGAGATCCAATATAAGCACCTTGATCTAGATTTTCCTTCAAATTAGATAGGATGAACAAACCAAATCCAGAAATCTGAACATAAGAACAATCGTTGCTGTCATTATATAGATTATGAATATAAATTTACAAAATTACAATAACTCAGGCACATACATACTTCAGTGAGCAGAAAGTTGAGCTCTCATAATTGTCCATAAACAAATCAGGATATTTATATAGAAATCATAACCATGACTCAGACAACATTATAACACCAGAAGATAAAGTTCCAAATGCAAAGATATAAAATGATGCGCATTGTGAACTCTGCAAGCACACAGTATGCCNATAATTGTCCATAAACAAATCAGGATATTTATATAGAAATCATAACCATGACTCAGACAACATTATAACACCAGAAGATAAAGTTCCAAATGCAAAGATATAAAATGATGCGCATTGTGAACTCTGCAAGCACACAGTATGCCGAACAGAATAAAATGACCTTTAACACCTCTGTCACAAACAACGCTGAAGACCAGACAAAAGCAGCAATTTGATTGTCTTGCACAACAGCTGTTAGGAATCAATAGCGGTGCTTCGGTGGCATGTATTGAATTTGGCTAAATGTATAGATAGTTGTGAAAAAGTAGAAATAAGAGCATGATTGCTGAAAATAGCCAAATTTGTTGTCTGGACGCTTCAATCTGCATGAGCAATTCTGGCCTTATATCAATCTCTGATTCAAGCCAATACACACTTATCTCCAACTTATGACATTTGGGTTTCAAGCAGCTGCATCTGCATCATACTGGTCTTCAATTACAACTTAATGTGCCTAATAACCAACACCATTAGGGCAAGATACATCGCTCCCATAAAAAAGAAGCTTCCAACACCTACAGGCACTAGCTATCTTCATGTTTC